>VRLP01006575.1:0-27514 GCA_009660295.1 Lophius piscatorius
CTTTTATAAAACTAGCTATACGATCTCAGTGCATTCACACAGCACTAACAGTTCACTGTGTACAACAAAGAAAGATAAGAGCATGTCATCTGCGTAGAGGATTTATATCCGCATAAACTCTCAACTCAATGGGTCAAGATTTAGCATAAAGCGCTGAGTTGCGACGTACAACATACAACGAGAACTAAAGCGAGGGCTTGATCGTTGACATCATTGTTAAATTACCTTATATTTAGCGCCTCAAAAAGATACATCATGTGTTTTACAGTAATAGCTTACTAAATGGGGCTTTTCGCACATTCAGTCGCATTTAATTTGAGGTGTTCAACCAGGGGGATCGCTTGTACAATACAGTTTATGCATATATATATATATATATATATATATATATATAGTCATACACACATTTTTTTTTTTTTTCTTGAATGCTAACCGCTTAATTGTTTTTTCTTGTTTATGTTCTGATTTTTTTTTAATATATATATGATTAAAATATGAGGAAAGAATTTGGTCTAAATCAAATTCATGCACAAAGAAGAATTAGTGTCCCCTCATAAATTCATTCATCGCCACAAAGTTGCATACCCCACTCAACTCTTCAGGCTCCAGTGGCGCGATCGGTTAGCGCGCGGTACTTATACGACAGTATTCAGCAGAGCGATGCCGAAGTTGTGAGTTCGAGCCTCACCTGGAGCAGAAACTTCTGGGCAGCTGTTCCATTTTCCTTGTCTTCTATAAGTCTATATTTTGAAGTGTCCTTGAGCGAAAACTGAACCCCAACTCACGCCAAATAGTTCAAATAACCGAAACAAGAAACAACTGTGTGTTGTTGTTTGCTCAAAATGACAAATAGAGGTCTAAAGTTCACGTGGGCCCTCCTCAGAGTGGAGCTGATGTCCATTTCTCCGGCACCTCCATAACTTCCAGCCACATGTGGTGGTAGGTGAGGTAAGAACGCGTTCAGCTCCAGCCCTTTTTTTCAAAGAGCCTCGTCTATAAATCTCCTTTACATTCCTCGGCTTCCCACGAGAATTTGTCAAAAACTGCCGATTTTCTCCGCGGTGATTTACACCTTCTCATTATACCATGTTTCACAAATTCCGTGAGCCGCGGGAAACCTGGCAGAGCGAGCGACGCCAAAGCAGAGGAGCGAGAGCCGGAGGGAAGGGGGGAACAAAGCCGTCCCTGTGCAGCTAGCAGTGATAGCATCGCAGCGGCGGTCAAAGAGCCGGTCTGTCTCCTTCGGAACCTGTGAAGCCCTGCCAGGGAGAGGGTGTCGGGGGCCGAGGCAGAGACAGAGAGATGGACGAAAGCAAACGCGGCCCAGAAAGATGAGACGCGGCGAGGCCACAGTCTGCGCTCTCTGACGTGGCGATGACATGCAGACCTCGTTTATTATCATTCGATTCGAATGTGAGCTCAGCTGTTTGGCTCCGACGCTGACGAGCTGTCGTCATCTCCGCCGTGGAGCCCTGCAGCGGCGGGAGGCTTGTTCGCGGTAAACGAGGATCCGGCCGTTCATCCCCTGCGTTTGTGCGCGTTTTCGTAGAGCTCGCGGATACGCATGCCCGATGGAGCGGAATCACCGGGAAAATCGCTGAGCGCGGCGTTTCCATGATTCAAGGAGGGGAGAAATATAAGAAGAAGAAAGGGAAGTGAAACTTTTATGAAACATGTCCGTCCACATGCGTAAGTAAGTTTATTTAACAGGTACATGAGACAAGTGGTCAACATTTCTGTTGGTGTGCAACTTTTGACTCCCTCGTGTCTATTATTGACTTTAAGTAAGTTTTTAGCTTATAGGCTAAAAGTCTCTGTTCAGTGGGCTGAACAGAGACTCTGAAGTGGAATGTGAAGGAGATGAGCGGCTACAGAGTATCTGAGAGATGGAACAGCGTGGGTTCAGAGGTCGTTTTTAGCCCTCGGTGGAGGTTAGCGCTCCTTTTCGGATTTTTCTAGTTCGCTATAAAACAGCTGTGGCGTCAAAAGAGAAGAAGCTCCTAAATCGAATGGGTTCTTTCTCAGTCGACGCTACATCCCTCAACCAAGTGTCGTGTAAATCAGTCCGTAGTTTTTCTTTAATCCTACAATCCAAGAGCAGAGAAAAAAAAAGAAAACCCGGACGGAAATCAGAACCTCCTTGGCCGAGGTATCACACACAGAGCATCTCTGACATTTCAGCTTCACCTCCACATATGAGCCTTTTCCCCTCTGGCTCAGTGACACCGGCCCGTTATTTATGATGAACAGATGCAGCTCGGCACCAAAATCTGCCTTCGGTGGACTGTGATGATTTACAGATCCGATCCAGTGCCGAGACAATAGAACACAGTGGTGTTCTGATCTCTGGGCTTTCTTCTTCACCTCCCCGTCGTCTGATGGAAACGCCGATGTGAAATAGACAGAAGAAAAGAGAAGAACTAGACCGGAGGTCAGGAAAGGGCGCTCGGTCTAATCCTACACATGTCAGTCTGTCAGATTCTGATTGGGATCTGGATCGGCATCAAACCGAACATGCCTTCGTACCAGAGGGAGGTCCCTCGGCCCGGTCTTTTCTTCGGAATTATGTTTGGAATGTTTTTGTTTGAAGATATTTCTGAAACTACTTCCAGGATCCAATCCCAAGAAGCTGGAGTATTCAGAGAGACTTGGCTTTAGTGCCTCTGTCATGTAATGACATAGCTCTAATGATGTGTAAGGACATGATATAACAACTAGGCTGTAGTGGCTCTGTGACATAATGATGTCTCTTAGCCATGTCATGTCACAGAGACCTTGCTCAGACATTGACATTGCATGTCATATAGACATTGCTCCTAGCGTGTATGTGACATAGTGACATGGCTCTAGTGTTGGTGACATAATGACATGGCTCTAGTGTCTCTGTGACATAATGACATGGCTCTACTGTTTATGTGACATAATGAAATAGCTCCACTGACTCTGTGACATAATGACGTGGCTCTAGTGTTGGTGACATAATGACGTGGCTCTACTGTGTATGTGACATAATGACATGGCTCTAGTGTATCTGTGACATAATGACGTGGTTCTAGTGTTGGTGACATAATGACGTGGTTCTAGTGTATCTGTGACATAATGACATGACTCTACTGTTGGTGACATAATGACATGGCTCTGGTGCCTGTGTCACGTGGTTCTGATCCAGATACACATTAATGAAATCATATTCATATTAACAGAGTGACTCATTTTTCACAGATTTTCCCAAAATAAGGATGTACGTACCAGGAGCCGCCTGGAAATTGAGTCAACTCTTCCTCAACCCAAGATCCACCGGTACGCAAAATTCCCTCCAAATCCGTTCTCAGCGTTGTGAGTTATTTTGCGGACAAACAAACACTGAGGGGTAAATTGGCTCCCTGCCAGCGTAAGACCCCAGCCTGGCGCACTCAGAAATCTCCACAACTCGCTGCCAAGACAATTTCTGCGAGCATTTTCTCTCCTCCAGTCGACAATCCTTTCTGAAGCAGGAATTAGCCGTCGGTTCCTTAATTGTTTTGCCTCAGCGTGAGTCACTGTGCTGCCAAACCGACGCCGCCGCATTCCGCTATCTCCGCTCTGTCATCTCCGACGTTGGCGGACAAAGAAATCTGTTTATCCCCATCGAAATGTGTTCTCTCTGCAAAACCAATTAAAAGCCCATTTGCTCAATTGCTCCAACAATGTACGCCCACAGATAATGCGTGCACAAACACAAATGTATTCACGCACACACGCTGGACAATTTGCTTAAATACTCTTTAGCAGATGACGCCAATTTCCTGTCTTCAGTCACGAGTGGAAAGCACTTAATAACTTTCTCAATATAAGTGGGGGAAAACCCGTTCTCCATTACATCGCATCCAACCAGACAATGGACGGACAAGAACATTTTTTCTCTTCCGGTTGGTTGTGTGCGATTCCTCACGCAATCAAACCGACTTAACCGGCATGACACTACGGCCCGTTTACTCTGCCTCTTCAAAGCAGGGCTGGTACGCCTTTATTCCCGCCATCCGTTCTGTATGAAAGGAATTGAGGTGTTATAAGAGGAGTGGGGACAACTGTGTAACGCCAGCAGAGGTAGTAACAGATGTGAACTGGATGTCTGTATGAACTCAATATGGAATAGCAGGAAGGTGGTTTTTACGATATATTACTTGACGTTTTGTTTCAATGCCAATTAAAGCTGCCAGCAGCGCCTAGGCCCCCGAACACCCCCATGAAAACACGGCCCTGACCTTACATACTTTACGCATATGAACCGATTTTCACCATTGGACGAAAACTCTTATCCTCCAGAACGATGACCCGACACTCTCGTGCCTCTACGATGTAATGACCTGCCTCTGCGACATGATGTCATTGCGCTAGCACCTCTTTGATGTAATAATGTGGCTCCAGTGACTCTGTGTCAAAACGACTTGGCTCTTGTGCCACAGTGATGTAATGATGTGGCTGTAGTTCCTCTGTGATGTAATGACTTGGCTGTAGTTCCTCTGTGATGTAATGACTTGGCTGTAGTTCCTCTGTGATGTAATGATGTGGCTGTAGTTCCTCTGTGATGTAATGACTTGGCTGTAGTTCCTCTGTGATGTAATGATGTGGCTGTAGTTCCTCTGTGATGTAATGATGTGGTTGTAGTTTCTCTGTAACATAATGATATGGTTGTAGTTCCTCTGTGATGTAATGAAATGGCTGTAGTGCCTCTGTGGTGAAATGATGGGGCTTTAGTGCCTCTGAGTGAATTTTGTAAAACAAAAAAAAAAGAAGCATATGCAGTCCTTCAACAAAATATTTGAAGACTTTATTTTGTCTGAGGATATCCAGACCGGCAGAGGAGGTTCTGCTGGCCCGGATGTCCAGGTTTTGGTACTCACACACTCCCAGAATCAGGAGCTGGCACGTGATAGTGTTTTCCATCGAGGCAGAGTCTGATCCCTCCTGGCCGCCGTCTTCGCCCTGATCCACTGTCTGTTCATTCTTGGACCCACGGCGCTCCGAAGGGACAATACGAGGAAGAGTAATCCTTTGTAATTAACTTAAAGCTGAGAGGGACTCTGGAGAAGACGTCTCCACGTCTCCGTCCATCAAACAGTGGAGAGCAAAGGTGAAGTCTGCTCATAATCCCACATGGGCTTAAAGGTGGGAGTGTAGTCAGGGTCTCACATGTGTGTGTTGTAGCTCCCAGAAACCCTTTTTTTTTCTAATGTACTATATATCTTTCTCCGACACGGTGGTCTTTGGTTCTCAGGTAACAAACCTGTCTTTCTACAGCATTAATCCTTTCTCCGAGGGGGCCATGTTTTCAACCGGAGTTTTGGTGGCTGCTTTGTTTGTATTAGCAGGATTTGGCAAAAGCCGCTAGACGCATTTGCAATTAACTTAGAAGGTTGGATGGAACGTGGGCCAGGAAAGAGTTCATCAATTAACAGTTCATGTACGGATGGAGAGACTGATTCTGTTTTTGTTTGTTTTTTATTTTCTTTAACAGTCTTTAGGAGTTTTGGCATTTTAACAATAATTTCCTTATATTCTTTTGTTGTGGAGGCTAAGCTACATAGTTCAGTGCCTGCTTCCAGGTAGAACCCTTCCAGTTTGGTCTCGGAAGGTCCGCCAGAGCCAGCAACGGAAATAATCCAATGGGCCTGAAATCGATCAAAGCCCTAGTCAAACAGTTTTAAGCAGTTAGCGCTGAGATGATGTACGGCAATGATACGAGATCAAAGATATCAAAGCCTAAACATGCTAATACAGAGGTTAAGACTTAAGAGCTGGAGATCAAATCCCTTAAAAACACGACAGTTTAAAGTGGTTAGAGTCCAACATTGGAGATCAGAGAGATCAAAGCCCCAAACAAGCAGTTTAAAGAGGTTACTACTGAGATGATAGAAGTTACAAAAGGTTAAGATCAAAGACATAAAACCCCTCAACAGGCAATTTAAAGTTGTTACTAATGAGATGATGGAAGGTACAATGATAGTAGATCAAAGACATGAAGTTTAAACATACAAATAAAGAGATGAAAATATTGGAAAATCTAAGCCCTTAAAAAAGAAAATTTTACGCGTTTAGCACTGAGGTGATAGAGGGTCTACATTGGAGATCAAAGCCCTAAACAGGCAGGTTAAAGAGGTTACTAGATGAATACTGCTGAGATTAATTAGTGTACCAATAATCATAGGAGATCAAATAACTATAATAAATATAATGAAACTACCATAATATACAATATATATAATAAAAATCACTTTCATTGAATAAAGTTTTGTTATCAGTCAGTAATTTAAGTCAAAGTTTAAAAAATACTACGTTTACATGATGCCCTTGTTTTTTTGTTTTGAAATTGACAGATGTTTACTTTTTTTGAAATGTTCCATGCTAACCTGACGTGACATCCTAATAACTTTTAATTAACAATCGAGAATTGATCACGTCCCATAACAATATAACAATAATGTTTCCCTTAGGTACTGTTGTGCCATGGTGGAGGTTTGCGTTCTCCGAGTGCTTTCTAGTAAACCTATGTAAAAATATCAGTTAAAACTTCTTACTTCCAGCACAAGGTGGGGAAGTAAACGCCGTTATTCACCGGTTGTGAATCGAATCACTACGGTGTCAACAAAGATAATCAAAATGCAATTTATTCCTCTGAAAACACTGCAGGTACGGAAACTCCCGGTAAATTAAGTCCCCGCCTCCTCCGGGCGTTGCTGCTGCGGGGTCGGCAAACAAAGCCACGGAATGAGATTGTGGAGGCAAATGAAGTCCACGCACGGCTGTCAGCGTAGATGTTCATTAGTGTGGGATGATCTGCCTGCGTCGGAGGAGCTAAGGTTGTGTGGGCGTATGTAAATGTATACAGGAGGATGAACCTGGGAGTACATCTAATGTTTGTTTAGTGTGACCGTATGTTTTCCCACCTCTATCGGGTTTTCCTGAGAAGCAGTTTACGTGTACATCTGTACACTAGTAATACACACTTTTTCAAACAACTCAGGAACTCCTATGTTGCCTATATATATACATATATATATATATATATATATGTATATATGTACAGTATGTGTTTACGTGTGTGCACGACTCGTGTGTGCGGTTGAAGTGTAAAGTGGGGGTCCGCTGGAGTCGGTTCTGCGCTTCAGGAGTAAGTTGATGCCGGTGGACAGATAAGGGTCTCTTCAGACAAAGACGCCCTCTGTGAGCCGGGGACCGCTCTCAACCGCTGCAAGACGATCTGCCGCGGTCCCCTGGAGCATGAAAGGCCTGCCGCGTCCCAAACCGAGCGAAACAAAGTGGCTCCAGACGCGTTAACAAGAGCCAGGAGCCACTTGAGCGCTCTGGAGGACAGGGCTGGGCTGGAAGGAGAGGACGGCGGGATGGACTTTTGTTCCTCAACGGTGGCCGGGCGGTGGATAAAAGAAAGGAGGCGGGCTTCTTAGTCATGCAGGTTGTAGGGGACTTCCACTACTTCTGGATGCAACTAATGACTTTTCCTTTCATGCGATGTTGTTAAGGAATGAGACGAAAGACTCAAACTGAAAGCAGCGTTGATCGGACCCCCGCCACACTCGGGTCTGACCTTTCGTACCGTCACTGCGTAAGGAAACCGACACAGAAAATTCAAATGATCCATCATTAGTTAATCCTAACAGTTGGCGCTATCATTGTAACTGAGTATTGTCATATGGACGTCTTGAGGGCGGGACCGTTAGCCAACATATGAGGTTTGGGACGGATTGGACGATGGAAATGGACGTTTGGAGGAAATGTGTGTCATAGCGAGGAATCAATATTCGCCCTGCCGCCATGGACACGCCTTCAAGACGATGGTGTCAAATTGGCCAATTGAGTTTTGTTTATGGCTCCATGTCCATCGTCCCAAACTGTCCAGACCCTTCGTCAAAATCTCCCACTTTTGATCCTCGTGTCTAAACTTGTCATCAAGTTGATCGGGTTGAAACTGGAACGTTATCGTGAAAGTGAACAACACGTGGAAAACGACCTCCTGTGGTTTATGTCAGGGTACTACTATAAGGTAGTACGTGAGTTGATCATTTTTAGCACCATATAAGGATTATTGATTGATATGAATTGACTCGAGGAGATCTTATTTGTAAGTATCAGATTTTATATATATATATATATATATATATATATTTCATAGTATATCACCTAGAGGAGCTTTTTTCATGAAAAAACACTGTTTTCTGTACAGAACTCCAAAACTAATTCATGGATCATTTTCAAATTTTATACCTACATAGAACTTAGTGCGAGGAAGAACTGGATTGATTTTGGGACAGGTCGGGTGTTTAGTTCTGATACTTTAGTGGGAGTTTTACCTCTAAAAGTTGTTCAGCCTTTTTTATTTTTTTACAAAAAGTACAGCAGAAATAACTTCATATTTAATTTCAGGAGTTCAGCTTGCTTGTACAACGCAGGGGATTGTGGACTTTTTGGGGGACATAGCCTTGGTGTTGGGGGCGACATCACAGGTCTATTTGCAATTTTCTGGAAATTTGGGAAAACTGTTGAGGAGGATTGCAAAATATTCCTGGTACAGTTTTTGAATGGGGTGGGGGGTTCTCTCCTGGCCTGGAGGGGGGGTCTCTCGGGGCCCATGCTCAAGTCTTCACAATGTTGTGCAAAAACACATCCTTCATTTCTTTGGTTGATGCTGCAGACAGTCAGACACGGGTGAAAACCTCCCAGCGGGGGTAATTGTGATAACAGTAAAAAACTGTCTTTACCAGTTAGACGGGGGTTAATTGTAATCCTCTCCTCTCCAGGTCACATTAAAAGATACGTCGCCTACGTTAATTACAGTTTTGATGTTGAATCAAAGGGGAAAATTCCCTGGTTACCAGACGGAACTGGAACAGATCGCCCACAGGGTAAACTATTTCTAGCCGTCCCGTCTGAGAGACCAGCTGTCTTAATTCTGCACATATGGAAATGGGAATTTTATATATATAATAGGCTTCGTTACAACGAAAACTCAATGTGCTTCTCATTTATCGACAGCGTATACGTTCGTAAGAGAGGAGTCAAAATGAGAAGACGATGTTTAAACAATTTGGATAAGAGGAAATATCCCTCCAGAAAAATAAAGACCTGTCCGTCCGGGAGACGGGTAGAAGATTATCTCTCTATCCTAATGTCTCTCTGGCATCTGCTGTAGTTCAGATCCCTCACAGATTTGTGATTCTGTGAGGGACAAACTCCTTTGACCCGCAACTTTCCATTGGTAAAAATAAAATGTCCCAGAAGACGCTTGTTTAAGTCAAGAGGCCGTTTCCGACAAACTGGGCATCCACAGCGAGGCGAAAACATTCCATTTGTTGGGGATTGTGTTTAAAGTACTCCAGAACATCTCAGAGAACTTAATAAAAATGTTAAATATTTGGAAAAACTCGACAATTGGAAACACCCACTCTTGAATAAAAGGTCAAATGGTTGAATTCAGATTTTCCAGCCAAAGAAACATCGTCTCTCTCTTTGGCTGATTTTTAAAAAACTAAATTTCTGCTTAAAACCTTCATCAATCATTTTCAAGTGTTGTGCCCACATAGTCCTTAGTACGAGGAAGAACAGGATTCACTTTGGGAAACGTTGGTTCTATATTTCCCACACTAAAGCGCCATACTTTTGCAACCTTTTGTCAGATTTAGTCCAGATTTGTTCCATATGAATGAAGTCGAGGATATCTATCTTCATATTCATATTTCATATTTCACTCTGACACTTCACATTTTACTCACTAGGGGGAGTTTATTTTCTGAAAAAGACCAGTTTTTCAGCCATAACTTCCTTCATCCATCACATATTTATACATACTACATACATACAGTACAGCATCGCGATATTTAATCTACGCATTTGACCCATCGCTGAGGGATCGGTTGGACTGTCCCTGTTGGGTTTCAGGGTCTTGCTCAGGGACCCATGCCATGTAGCGCCAGGGACTTTGCTCGAACCCCGATCTCCCGCGGGACAACCTTTCTTATAGTTCATGTTTTACTCACTTGGGGTTTACTTACTGTTTTAGAACATAACTTTGGATTCAACCTGAGGAGTTTCAAACAGGGGGATTGTTTGTACCATGCAGGGGATTGGGGACTTTTCGGGGAATATAACCTTGTCATCCTCCCCAACGAAAGGCCCGTCCATTGCCTGATGGTTTTGTGCAGTTATGTTGCGGTTCTTTGAAATTTCGTACAGTCTTTAAAGCGTCTTTTAGTTTCCTGTAAATTGCTTTATAAGTAAAATGTTTCATTATTATATCACTAGTATTGTTAACCGCCGTACCAAGATAAGAAGGGGTCCCCCTCCCCCCCCCGACACAGCCTTACTTCATGGAGTCTCTTCATGTTTGTCCTCTTCTACGACTGTTTAGGACAAAAATCTGAGAAAGTCCAGAAACGTTTTAAAGGCTGAAGGAATGTTTCCATCAGTCCGGGATCGGGAAGATCCTTTTCATTCTTTGGGGCGAAACTATTCCTTTAAATGGGATACCATTCCATCTGAATAATCGCTTCATCCTCTCTGAGCCTCGGGCTTGTTTTACTTTTCATCCCACTGTCATGAAAGGATTCTTCTTGGACCTCTGGATCACAGTCTGGACTTTGGGCCCACTTGATATTTTATTTTTTTTCTTTGTTGTAGGAGACAAAGTCACAAAGCTTGAAAAAACATTCCAGCTAAGTAAAGTGGAGCGACTTGACGTGTACTCACCTGTTTCCAATGGAATTGCCATCAGGCGCACACACTAAAAGCAGACGGCGAGGTTTTCCACACACACACACACACACACACACCCACACACAAATGAAAGCATGCAGGGGGAATAAGACGCACATGTATAAACGCACATGTGCTGATGCGTTCGGACGTAGACGGGTAGAGAACACATGCGAGCCTTTAGACACTCGCATATTTGAGCGCTTGCAAAATAAATGGAGTGTCCAGCCGATGGCTGAAGCACGCGGCCTTCGCAGCAAGTGGAGCGCGGTGGCGGGGGCGGTGGAGGTGGAGGTGAAGGTGGAGGGCTGCGGAAGAGCTCAGGGGTGTTTCTGCTACCGCCTACTGCCTCGGTCGCTATTTGAACTTCGCCATGCAGCAGCCTCTCAGCAGAGGAGCAGCGCCGTGACTTTGCCGGGAGGCGAGACAGAGAAGAGGAAGAGCGATGGAGGAAGGACGGAAACTCTTCGGCGTGTTTTCAGGACTTTTCCGCGATGACTTTTCGAGCGTTACGAGATTCTGCTGTTGGGAGCTGAGTGGGAATGCGTGGGCGCCAGACCCGATCCGGATTAGGTGGCAGACGGGCAGATATAAAGACATAGGTAGGTGTTCCTAATGCATTATAAACGTCAGTGAATGATCAATGAACAAATACATCTATAATTCTTCACGGCTGCTAGTATCGTCTTCAGAAATCACGTTCATGTCGACGAAAAATGTTTGTCGGTGACATTTTTTCCGTAAAGACCTCGAACCATATCATCAGGAAACACTAAATGTGATAAATGACCTAAATATCTGACAAAAATTAATCATTAAATGTAGTTTATTATATAAAGACGTGTTTTGAAGGTGTGCAAGGACAGCATGGTGGCATAAGGGGTAGCACTGGTACCTCACAGCAAAACGGTTCTGGGTTCTGATCCACTTGGCGACTTTTAGAAGAATTGGTTCATAAAGCTGAATATCTAGAAATAACAAATGTACGGACGTTAAACCATTAACGTCTGAAAACAGGTTCTTCACACTTGTGACTGTAACTACTGACGAATGTTCTTCAGTTCTGGCTCTGAGTTTGAAACTCCTCCCTCAGGCTGAAGACTCATAGAACCTTCATCAGAGTGCTGTAGAAATAAGAACTATTCTTCCCCAGAGCAATCACTCCTTTCATGTTCAGGAAATATTTGGAATTTTATTGGTTTTCATTACCAGCCGTCGTGTGTTTTTCGTTGTTGTTGTGTATTTTCTTTTTTTTTCCTGGAGCTCCTGACCGCGAGATGCGAGTTTCCCATCTGGGATCATGAATCTCTGAACTCTTGATCTTAACCCCACATGTTTTCCCTCATGCTAAAAACAATATTTCACCATTCGGCGTCTGCCAACTCCCATCATTTACAACCTTTGTGAAGTAGAAAGAATCTCTGAGTCTCTGGAAATCTGTTTAACAATCTGGAACTGTATA
The DNA here is from genome assembly GCA_009660295.1 of Lophius piscatorius. NCBI lineage: Eukaryota > Metazoa > Chordata > Actinopteri > Lophiiformes > Lophiidae > Lophius > Lophius piscatorius. The sequence goes on from VRLP01006575.1 coordinate 12,209, forward strand.
ATAAAGATAATAATAATGATAATAATAGCTGATTATGAGTTTATATGGTTGTATGCAGCTCAATCTGGATCCGACTGGGTTTCCCTCAAAGACTCCAGCCGAGCTGCTGGGCACGAACACACGAGCCCAAAGGCACACTGGAACACACCTGGAACTCCTTCACACTCCTTCACACCACAGCAGCAGCAACCGCCTGAAACCAGAAATAACCGTCAGCCGTTTAAGATCCATCAGAAATCCATTAGACACATCCAGTCCTTCCTTTTCATTCTCTGATATTCATAATTAGAAAAACGCGAAAAAAGTCGATGCTCAACTTTAACTCAACAACTGTCCCTTAAGAACATGACAATCAACTTTAAATCACCCCCGTTTGTTTTTTACAGAAGAGGGACTCTCTCAAAAATCTGAAGGCCTTGGAGGAGAGTTTTCCGCCCGGCGACAGCAGCGGAGAAATCTGATTGGATAAAAAAAAAAGCCGTAATTTCTACCAGTCGACCGAAACCAGCAGGGAGAGACGCAAAGAAATGAACCGATGGAAACCAAATATTTAAACCTCTGTTGTCTCAACCATCTTTCCTGTCCCAAACTCAGAGACTTTTTCGTTTTCCACGCAGACACCCCCCCGGATGTGTTTGTTGGAGCGATGGCGGAGGGGCTGCCCCTCAAAGAGATCCCACACTGGTTCCAATCCGACCAGTCTGTTTGATTTTTCCGGACGCCGGCCTTTCATCACGGGAGTCTGTCTTCTTCTTCACCGCAAGACGTCGTCCGCCTCTTCCTCCTCTCCGCCTCCCACTGCTCTCTCCTCTTTGACCAACACCCAGAGACCCAGACGCCGGCCCACCTCCCACCTGCCCCCGCTCCCCATGCCTGTCTTTTTCAGGGCTGCACTATAAAAACAACAAAAAAAACCTGGGAAAAAATACTGCCACGCTTCACTATTTGTTTATTTCAAGTAAATCATCGTGAAATATTATATCTTATTTTTTTATTTATGTTATATGATGTTATTCCTTTTTTCTGTCTTCTCCTAACATACAATAATTGCGGTTATAAACACTTCCAATCATACGTTCTATCAGCTGTCGAGTTATTTTTTGTTTTTAAAGCTGTTTTAAACACTTTAGTCAAATTTCAGTACAATGTCGATACTGAAATTTTTTCGCGGTAATTTTTTATGAAACAAAAACTGAATCATGACATAGTTGAATATTAAGTAATTGTATCGATTTAATTTAATTTCAATTCGATAATCCAAACAACAAATAAAGTTAATAGCAACCCTGACAAGCACAAAACCCAAAGCTGCAGTAAACAAGGTGTTTATACCTGCTGAAAACTCTTAACCGCCGTCAACATGCTGACCTCAGGTGTCGCCATGGCAACGTGTAAACGACACTCAAACTTTTCAAACGTCTGCTTCAGAGATTCAGGTAGAACACACCTGGTTTACACGAGCTTTGGGTTCTGAGTTTATTTGTTTTCCACTCTCGGAACGACGTCCGTCTTTCTACGGGACAGTCCCGCGACGCCATCGTGTCTCTCTGCGGCGAAATCCTTCTCCTAAAGCGCCGTCAGGAATCCATCGCTCCCTTCGCCGTCCTCGTCAATCTTTATTTGGACCACGCTCCGCCCACAGGTTAGCATTTCCAACCAGCTGAGCGCGACTGTAAGAACCGTAAAATCATATATGGAGCGCCCCTTTAAACGGCCGTCTTAAATTGGCGTTCCGCAGATTTTATGCAGACACCTGTGAGCTGGCGAGAGAGAGAGAATAGAGAAAATGCGCGTCTCATCATGATGTCACCATGTCGTCTGAACGGCGGATTTCTGTTCGCTCCTAATAATCAGAGATGCAGTTTATCAGAACATTAGAGGGGGGGGGACAGTTCAGGTTCCATCACGCGTGTTTTCATTTTATACCTTTTGTTGCATACTGTCACTAAACACCCCCCCCCCCCTGAATGGGACTTTCCAGTCACAGTTACCGGAGCATGATATCGGAGACTGGGGGGGCAGTGTGGACTCCAGGTTGGGTGTGGACCCAGTGAATGTGAGAGGGGGGGCGGGGTCAGATGGATCCTAAATGATGACAGTCAGACTCTCTGATCTCAGCCGGACCCTTGCTCCCCACGTGGACAAATATGAAGTCCTGCCCGGTCCCCATGGCAACCAGCGTCTGTGTCTCCAGAACGATGATCATTCTCTTCTGCTTCTGTTCTCCCCCCACGACATCGCCGCGTCTGTCCTCAGAAGACCCGCCTACTGCGAGCGAGGTGAGGTGAGTTAGGAATTTATTGGAGTGTGTGCGACACTTACAGCTGATGCGATTTTTAGCTAACGCTACTAAAACGTCGCATTTGTTGGAGACATCAGGATTAATATTTTCAAATGTGTTTGTGGGAATAAACACGGACCGGTCTGAGGGACCTGAACGGGTTCTGGACCCCCGATGAGGCGCTAAGATAAAACGGATGAAGATGCAGGAGGCGCGTTATTTGTTAGCGGATACGCCCGCTGTTGGTTTTAGTCTTCAACCGGCATTAGAGGAGAGTAAGACAAATATAGACTCTAAACCTGAAGGGATTTTTATCCGATTGGATCGTAGATGACAGACGGAGCCGGTCCTCCAAAGAACAGGAACACAAACGTTGGCATGTTTGTCAGCGCCGCCGCTTAGAACCTCTTTGAGTTCTTTTTGAGTTCTGAGTTTAAGGACGAGGGAAAGAATTCCGGAAGATTAAAAAAATAAGGTCACCTGATCCAGGCGGGGTACACCGAACAAATATTCTCCCAGAAGCCTTCGTGTTCTTCTGGGTTAGTAGCGGCTTTCCCCTCGCTACTCTCCCATGATGTCACTTTTTAACAGCCCCCCAGTCCATGGAATTTCCTTTGGGACTTCTGTGACTTCCTCAACCAGCCTTTGCTCAGGGATTAATTCTGGAAGGTGGGTCACTTCTTTGAAGGTACATTATCGTTCCATGTCTTCTCCATTTTTAGGTGATATGGATCTTTGGAGTCAGCAGGGACACGCCCCCTTAAAGGACTGATAGATAGACAGATAGATAGATAGAGGGATGAATGGATGGTTAGATGGATGGTTGGTTGAATGGATGGATTGGTGGATGGATGGACGGACTGACGGATGGTTGCATAGACAGATGGATGGATGGATGGATGGATGGTTGGATGAATTGATGTATGGATGGACGGACGGACGGTTGGATAGATAGATGATGGATGGATAGTTAGATGGATGGATGGATGATAGATGGATAGAGAAATAGATGGATGGACGGACTGATGGATGGTTGGTTGGATAGATCGATAGATGAATAGAAGGATGGATGGATGGGTGATGGATGGATGGATAGATGGATAGAGAAATAGATGGATGGATGGATGGATAGAGAAATAGATGGATGGATGGATGCATGGACGGATGGATGGTTGGATGGATGGATGGATGGATAGAGAGATGGATGGATGGTTGTTGGATGATGGATGGATGGACGGATAGAGAAATAGATGGATGGATGGATGGATAGAGAAATAGATGGATGGATGGATGCATGGACGGATGGATGGTTGGATGGTGGATGGATGGATAGAGAAATAGATGGACGGACGGTTGGATAGATAGATGGATGGATTGATAGATGGGTGGATGGATGGATGATTGGATGGATGGATGATTGGATGGGTGGATGGATGGATGGATGGTGTTTCTGAATAACTTCAGAGCTCAGCAGGAGAAAAATTAGAATGTGAGAAAAAGAGTTCTGTAATTGTGATTCATTCCAGCGCCGGGCCCTGGGGTGCCATGAGTGCGTTTGATCCTTGAGGCGAGCGAGCGAGCGTGGAGAATGGAGAGACTCGGCGATGTGAATGCAGAGAGAGAGAAGAGCGGCGCCGGAGAGAGAGTGAGAGCAGAAAGCCTGTTAATATTCCGGGCCATGGGTTGAGATGAGAGGCTGCTCTCATACCTTCAGGTTCATGAGCATAATGAGATTTCGTTTTTAATTTTTTGCTGAGTGGCGTCGGCGAGGACGCCTGCGTAAGAGTGTGTGTGTGTGTGTGTGTGTGTGTGTGTGTGTGTGTGTGGGGGGGGGGTAGCTTTTATGTTTGAATTAGAGCATCTGTGAATATACATCTGGTTCTGTGAGACACAGGTCCACTACAGACTCGGGGTCGTTACTCTCAACACTTAGCCGCCCGACAATCCGCCGACATTAGATACTCATAACGTTAAAAGGCTTCGCCATTATCCTCGCCAATGGCTGCCGTCCCAAAAACACCGACCTCCTGCTGCTCCCACAATCCTCGGGGCTGAAAAAGGATCGGCTGCGTGCCACAGGAGTCGACTCCCACACACCTGACTCCTGATGCGTCGCACCCATAGGACCCCACCCAGTGTCTGCACACACACACATACACACACACACACACACACACACACACACACACACACACACACTTGTGGCCCTTTTGTTCCCAATCGTCTCGGAGCTCTCGGTGGAAGGAGGACAGGAGTCGTGTTCCTGAGCAGCACAGGGATCCTTTTGTTCCCGGCGTGTAAAGGTGAACATGTTTGTGACGACAGGCGTCTCTGGGAGAAAGTTCTGGTGAACAGGACGTGTTTGAGAGTCCAACAGGCCCTGAAACCAACAAAAAAACACATTTATTCGCCAATTTGGGCCCCCGAACGGACGGGTGGGGGCGTGGCCTGATTCGAGGCTCATCTCAAACTATCTGTTTCGGAGAGTGAGCGGACCGGGAAGCATCAGAACCGGATGTTGCTGTACTTTTACGACAAACAGAAGCCCAAACATACCTGAACTCTGAGCCAGGTGGATTATTGAAGAAGAAGAAGACGAAGAGCAGCTTGTGGAAGGAGGACAACAACACGAGTGTCTTTATGACGCGTCACGCGAGACAAATGAATGAATGAATGAATGAATGAATGAATGTATGAATGAATGAATGCATGAATGTATGAATGAAATTGTTCCCATGAAAAATGATAAGACGGTGACACAAAACATCCCAGCAGCCCTGGTTCAACTGATCAAAAAAAGATTCTCAAATGAAAAATGTAATAATAGAAAACTGAAGCAACATTTTAGTAAACCATAAATTTTTTTTAAACTTCTATTTCTTTATTCTTCTTTTCATCTTTTTTTCATCTTGTATTTCTCTTGTTTCATCTATACTTGTAGGTGTAGTTGTTAGTGTGTGATTATCTTTAGTTAGGGTAACAGTTTTTTTTATATTCTGTCATCGCTCCTCCTGTTGATAAAGTTTTTAAAAAAACGTTAAAAAAAATTGCCATTTTTTTTGGATCGGGTCAAAAAGTCTTTAGTTTAAGGTTTGCAGATATGATCAATCAGGATTAGCCTGAAAGTCATCACCAACATCCATCTTCTTCCACTTATCCGGGTCGGGTCGCGGTGGCGGCAGGACGACGAGGGTATTCCACATGAACCTCTCCCTCACAACCTTCTCCAGCTCATCCTGACGGATCCTGAGATGTTCCTGGACCAGATGAGACGTATAAACCGTATCAGATCACGCCCTAAAGACTCAGACTCTGCCTGTCAGCGGTTATAATGTTATGGCTGCTGGAGGTCCAGAGGTGTGTGTGTGTGTGTGTGTGTGTGTGTGTGTGTGTGTGTGTGTGTGTCCAAGCATGTCTTCTTGATGTGAGGCTGACAGACTCTCCACACCTGGCTGTTCTTGACAAGTTCCCAGCACCAGAATCTCCTCCAGCTGCTCCCAACCCTCCTCCTCCTCTTCCTCCTCCTCCTCCTCCTCCTCGAGGCGTGAGACTTATTTTAATCTAAAACCCCCTCGTGTCCCGTGTTTCCAATCCACCTTCAACCTTAATTAATCATCTTCATCTTCCTCCCCTCAACCTCCCGCTCACCTCTGTGGGCTCCACTCCTCCGCTCCACTTCTTTTCCTCTCCGAGGTGGTGCTGGCGCTGACGGCTCGGATCCCGGCGCGTCATCAATCCTCGCCGACACGTTGAATAATTACGCTCCGCGGCCGTTTTCCCAGCATCTAATCCCTTGGAATTGTGCAAAGTAAACCATCAGCCCTCCTGACCCGTTTAACCCTCCATTTGTCGCCTCTTTAACCCCGCCCACGCCCGACACCGACCGCTCTTCCTCACCGCCTCCCACCTCCCTTCAACATGACGACTGACGGCGCCGTCAGAAGGAACCCAGTCGGTGTTTCGGCACCAGAAGTTCCTTTCAAGCGGGTTTGAGCGACAATGGGTTTTACGTAAAACACAAAACTTTTGTTTTGGTCTTTTGTTCCTTCGCTTTTATGGGCGACCGAAAATACAAACTTTGCATATTAAAACATCGCAAACTAGACACGGACGAGTGTCGCGGACGCGTTTACATGGAAACGGTTTCGCCAAAACTGGAAACGTCGTAAAAACTGTTCCTCCTTTGTACGACAAAAGTGCAGACGGAGTCCTAGAAATCAGTTAAACGCTTTAGCCAGCGGTTAAAGTTTTCAGATTCAACGCCAGAGAATAACTACGGAGGCTCATTGCTGCCGCGCCAGAAAAAAAAATCGTCGTTTGTCGGTTGCCGGGATAATACGGGCCTTTAAGGGGGCGTGTCCCTGCGAAAGGATGACATCATACCCTCTACCGGGGGAGCGCTCACTGCTCAGCTGTTTGGTTTGGAAGCATCGACAGCCTCGAGAAACATTTACACTTTAAATTCAGTCGTGAGTTAAAAAATCATCAAGTCTCCCCTCCTTCCTGAGATCTCGGCCAAAAACGCCGCGGCGGCGTGAGAACGTCTCGCGGCTCAGCGCAGCCGTCAATCAAAAACAAAGGCTATATATCTTTTTTTCTTTCTTTTTTTTAAAAAAGCAGGGTAATTCTTTTGGTTTTGAGGAATCGTGTTTGATCCAGATCGGATCTACTCCGCGCTTTTTTCCCCGTCCTTTCCGATTTTCCAGTAAGTGAATAAATATTCAAATCCTTCTTTTTGACTCCTCCCCCCTTCCCTCACCCGCTCTGGAATCTTGTGTCTGGATGCAGACTCTGATGTTTTCTGACCATCCATTACGTTACTTATCCTCCTTTTATCTTTCACATTTCCAGTCCCACCTCCTCGCTGCACACTCTATCATTCCGCTCTCACCCTCCCTCACTCCCTCCCTCCCTCACTCCCTCCCTCCATTTCTCCCTGCCATCACATTCGTCTTCCCCCGCGTCTCCCCTCTTTCACCACATCCCCCTCTTCTTTGGTTTATTTTCACATCCCCCCCCCTTCATCCATCTCTCCTTCCCACGGCGTCAAAATTGGAGGGGGAGTGGGACTGCCAATCAGAGTGACCCTCCCCTGGGCGCTTGCAAAGTTGCATTATGGGTACATCAGGATGAATGTCCGGAGAGCGGCGTCCTCTGCACACCTCGCTCAATCGATGAGTCGCTCGCCGACTGTTAGTTCAATCAATGGCGAGATAGCGCGCAGTTTCCGCTCTTGAGCACTTCAGACGGCGAGCGCCTGAGCCGCCCGACGCCTCGCCGTTTCCAGCAGCAGCCCGCCGCGGTTAAAACTGCGGCCCACGCATCTTGCAGGAAAAACCCCGCCTCAGACGAAACAGAGCGCCGCCTCCAGACGCAGCTTCTGCTGCGATGTGTTTACCCCCAAATTAGCGCCAACACAACTCTGCGAAGTCTCAGCCCACGGCGAGCGGCCGAGTCGCCGCCAGCAGACGCCCGGCACCTGTTTGTGTTTACCAACAGCTCAGAGATATCGTTCATCAACGCAGCGAAGGATCATGGGAGAAAACAGGAGGGGCGCTGAACCCCTTGTTCGACCTCGCATGAACTCTCTCTCTCCTTTCAGCTGCAGCAGAAGACAAACGTTTGGCGTTTAGGACTCATGCGGCGCCGGGTTGTTTGGACGCGGCGTAAACCGCCCGTGGAAAGATGCAAATTGAATTTCGACGACTCGCTTCCTCCTTTTTCTTCCGGGGGAAGAAGAGACGTGTAATTTGTTTGGTCCGATCGCTGCATTCTTCTCAGAACCGCTGCTCGGGTAAATTTAGCCATCACGCTGAGAGTCGGCGGCTGCGGAATGAAAACCCGGCTTTCGGACTCATTATCCTCGGACTTGCTTCTTTATATGCGGAGCAGCACCGCGGTTCTGAATCCGTTCATGTTTTTCCATTTCATTACCGCCGCCGATGAGATTATGTCATCACCCGGTTCTGTTTGTCCGCCGCTTGTTGGGTTTGTTTGTTAGCAGAATTAGGGAGAAATCACCGAAGCAGTTTTCATGAAGCCGGGGGACAGAACCCGTTAGGATCGGGTCCAAAAGTGATTTCCTGGTACATTTATTGGTTTTTGCAGGTAACGTTTGAGTCGTTTTGGGTCATAATTTCTCGACCATCGGTCCAGATTTGGTGCAGATGAATCGAAGCAAGGAGATCTATCTTGATCATATTAGGCCACGCCCACAAACACCCATAATGCTCTTCTCTTGACATGAGTTCCCTAATTTAAGTCAAAATTACCCCTTTTTTTGACACTGAGACCAAGATATAGAATCAGTTCTACAATAGATCGTATTTTACGCAGTAGGGGGAGGTTGTTTTTTTACTATTACAAAAACACTGTTTTTCAGTCACAATATATAACCATTCAAGATAATTCTACTCTATAAACTGTTTACTTTTACTCCAGTACCTTTGACTTTAATACTTCTTACTTTTACACTAGTACCTTGTACTTTCATACTTTTTACTGCTTCAGTATTACCTTGTACTTTCATACTTTTTACTGTTACACTAGTACCTTTTACTTTCATACTTTTTAAAAAACTTTCATATTACTCATTTTTATTTTTCTACTGTTAAATTTCACTTTCATGCTATTTCTTTTACATTTTTTTAATACTTTTATCATATTTAAGTCTGTACTATTCCACTACCGTTTGTACTATAACTTTTTGCTTTCATACTTTTACTTTTATACCTTTACTCACTCATGATTTATTCTTTCATACTACTTCTTTTTACATTTGTACCTTTTAACTTTTAAAGGACTGACTTTTACTTTTATCCCTTTTTTTTTTTTACTTTCATATTACTCATTCTTATTTTTCTACACTTTCACTCTATTATTTTATTTTATACTTTTAATATATTTTATCATATATTTCCCTTCTACCTCATTTTAAAAGTAGCATCAATCCTTCTAACTAACTATAACTGAGTTATATTACTCGTACTTCACTAACCAATGTGGGAAAGCTCCTCCGACTGAAAACTATGACATCACCGCCAGTGAAGGAAATATGATCGAACATCTCTTGACTTTATCGTGCCGAGTTCAGATGTTTATCATGGAGGGCATCAGTAACGCCGCCTCAACGCCTGTCACTCGTCATCAAACACTTCATGGAGGCGCCGCCAACATGTGGGCGAGATATTTACATAACCGTGACACCGGATCGACCCCAAGCATCGCTCCATCAGCAGAAACCCCCCCTCAGAGTCACCCCCGGGTGAACCCTGACGACGGCGAGCGTCGTCCCTTTCTCTCACCTTTACCTCCGTTTATCCCTGAGGACGGCGCCTTAAGGACGATATAAAGCGCAGGAAGTAAACACCGATTGAAGAAGGAAAGGAAAGCAAATATGTTTCCGCATTCACGGACTATCCTTCGCAATTCGCACAGAGGGAAGCCAATTACCCATGAGCCTCTGTTCTCACCCTCAAGTCTTGGATTTGGAGCAGTTTTGCATTTCGCTTGTTATCGTTGGAAATCAAACAAGTGCATCCGCCTTTGTCCATTTTGAATCGTAGCCAGATCCCACCGCTGCTCAGTCTGACCCCGCCGCCTCCAGAGCCCGCCTTCTCCGCGCTGTGTGTCTCCTTCGCACAGATCACCCGAGGGTGTGTGTGTGTGTGTGTGTGTGTGTGGGTGGAGGGGTGTGTGTTTGATTTATTCATTTTTTTTTCTTTTGAATGGTCTGACCCTGTGCTGAGATGGCAAGCTAATTATGCACTATCTGTGTTTGTGTGTGTGTGTGTGTGTGCGTGTGTGTGTGTGTGTGTGTGTGTGGAGGGGGGTGTGTGTGGAGGGGGGGTGGGTGGTGCAGGTTGCCCGCGGCTGGTGTTTGGGGGTGGTAAATATCACGTATGGGGGTCTTCGGCGGGATGGGATGTGTCTGACCTGGGCAAGCCTGCCAGCGTGAAAGGCGCCGCTGTCTGATTGGCATCTCGCCCACACACACACACACACACACACACACACACACACACACACACACACACACACACACACACACACACACACACAAACACACACAAACACACACAAACACTGACAGACGATCCTTCCAGGAGGTGGATATTGAGTATTCAAGGGGTTGAAATGTGACATCAAACATATTTCACAGATAAATATGGTCGACTTAATGCACACACACACATACACGCACACACAGACACACACACACACACACACACACACATGCAGGTTCCGGAATAATCCATTTTACATCTTAAAGAAAGAAAGAAAACTCCTCTGTTTGTGGGATTGTGCTTACAAATATGTAAATGCACACACACACTCCCACACACACACTCACACACAAACACACACACACAAACACACACAGGCAAAGTAAGTCCAAGAAAAACCACGAAGGCAACTCAGTCGCCATGGAAACCCGCCACTCCATCTCCAGCCACAATCATTTCCTCCCTGCATCCCTCTTATTTACTCACCTCTTATCTCAGCAGCAGCTGCCAATCGTCCGTATGTTCTTTGTCCCGCCCCCTTCTAAAAACATTTTTCATAGTTTCTCCATATCCTGAGCCAAGAGAGTCTGACGACCCTAGACGGCTGCCGACTCACGGGAAAATCAGGAAAATAAACATGATACCCTCAAGATAAAAATCATATGATTATGTGGGTTTTCCTTTTTTTTTGTTTTTGTTTGTTTTTGTTTGTTTTTGTGCTCGATTAGCCTCCAATCCTCTGTGCATGAATCTCAGGAAGCGTGACCGAGTGGTTCCTTAAGGCAGAGAGCTGCAGGTTAGACGCGCAGAAAAAATACAAACCGGCGCTCAGCGGTACTCTCATTCAGCCGGTCCGGGGATAAGAGGGCCACCTGTAGGGCCGGTGGGGGGGGGGCTCGCCTTGGCGGATCAGCCGGCTCCTGCCTGCTGGTGGTCTTCGCCTCGAATGCAGATAAAAACCAGTCCCCCGGACAAAGAGGAAGGGGCCGCACTGATAATCCTCCGTTTATTTATGGGATTGAGGTCTGTTTCCCTAAACTCACTAATTACCGGACCCCCTGCCTGTTTTTTTCTGTTTTTCTGTGTATCTAAAAATACATTTTGTCAAATCATCAAGCTATTTTGACATATAGCATAGTTGCAATAGCCATAGACATATAGCATGTAGCAATTCTGACATATAACGTTGTTATTATATTGTAATATTGCTGTTATTATATTTTTGTTTTTATATATGTTTTTATTATATTGCTGTAACATTGGTATTGACTTCATATTGTTGTTGTTTTGTTGTTAAATTGTCACGTCTTCTTTAACAGTTATAGCGTTGTTAATATATTGTTAAATTGCTGTTATTATATTTTTGTTTTTATATTGTTTTTGTCATTTTATTGCCGTCACATTGGTATTAATGTCATATTGTTGTTGTTATATTGTTTATTTCTAACGTATTTTAATTATGGTTATATTGTCGCTTTCTTACGTTCTTGTTGACGTTTTCATGTTGTTGTTTTTCTGCTGCACTTGCTTTTGTCGTATTGTTGTTTTTACATTAAAGCATTTTCACACGGTAGTTGTTGATATTTTTATGTCGTTGCTGTTGTTTTAAAAAAAAAAAGTATAACATAACAATACAATAAGTTTGTCTGTTGTTGTTTACACGTTTATATTATTCACACTTCTGACCCACCTTCTATCCGTCTGATGTTTGTCCTGATGCTGCTCCATTATTGGCCGATGTCATGTGACGTCTGTCGGTATAAAATAAATCTCCTCCTGAGTTTAAACTCCTTGTCGTACCTCCGTAGGTGTTCTTGCATTTTAGAAAACATTCAATGTTTGTTTAAATGTTTAAACTGGTTCCAGAGTTTCCACATGTTCAGACACGCCGGTGAAAAACACAGTTCTCCTCCAAACCTTAACTATAGTAATCCCATTACTATTAGAGCACGCCCATTATATGCCCTGATGGCTGTCTTGAAGCCTGGATCACACACACACACACACAAACATACACACACACACACACACACATACCTACACACACACATACACACACACACAAACATACACACTACCACATATAGAAACATACACACACAGACACACACACACACACAGACACACACACACACATACACACACACAAACATATACACTACCACATATAGAAACATACACACACACATACACACACAGACACACATACGTACAAAAACACACATACAAATACAGACATACACACACACATACCTACACACACACACACACACTCACACATACACTCACACATACACTCACACACAAACATACACACACACAAACATACACACGCACACAAACACATACCTACACACACATACACACGCACACACACACACACACACATACACACACATACCTAAACACACATACACATACAGACATACACAAACACATACCTACACACACACACTCACACGTACACTTACACACAAACATACACACACACACACACATACACACACATACCTAAACACACACACACAGATGACACATACAATTTTTGGCTTTGTTTTGTCGCTGACACATGAAGGACCCACACCCTCTCTTACACCGCAGCTATCTGACTCACACCCACACCTCCACCTGTGCTGTCACCTTCAAACCTAGTGAGGTGGAGAGAGAGAGAAAGAGAGAGAGAGAGAGGGCGTTCTATCTCCGCCCGTCACCTCCATGAAAAGCCAGTGAAGAGAAATGGTTTCTTGACTCCCGTCTCCGCCCTCCCGTGTGTCAGACTTTGGGCGGAGCTGCGTCTCTACTTATCTCACGGGTCCGATGTGTTCTTCTTCTACGTGGGTCGTGAGATGCGGCAGCAGGTCTGCAAGTCCAGACAGGAAGTCAGCCCCCACTCAATTCACTTCCTGCCGTCTCTGGTGAGGAAGACGTGCAGCATCTCGCCGCCGTGATGTCACGGCGTCTGTCCTTGTCCTCCAGAGGTTTACTCAGTCCAATAATTCACTGATGGGCCTCCAGAGTCAAGATGGTACACCGCTGGATCGTCTGTATAAAAGACTTGGTTTTCTCCTATACTAAAAATGTTTGGCGTTGAATTAAGCTGCCAAGTTCTCGAGACAAAAAACCCCCGTCTCAAACCTAGAAGACCGGTATCAGGTCCGCCAGCAGTGAAGCGCCCGGTTCTGCTCGCTCTCCTCGCTCTGGCTGAGTGACGCCGTGATTTCTTGCCGTCTTTTGTCCGGGCTCATCGCGTTGGTCAGGGGTGAAGCGGTGTAAAGAGGTAAGAGGAGATGGGATAAGGCTAAACAGGACGCAGCCTTTCACACGTTAATCCGGCCCGTCTCGCCGGAATAGTCCGGCCCGGACCTCGATTAAGGATTCATAGAGTATTAGGCCGGTATCATTATGGCTATACATCACGGCGCTGCTTTATCAACGGGTTATCTGGGCTTAAGCCAGCCAGCTAAGTCCCAGGTGTGTGTGTGTGTGTGTGTGTGTGTGTGTGTGTGTGTGTGTGTGTGTGTGTGTGAGTGTGTGAGATTCACCGCGTATAAAGGATTAAGTTCAGGTTGTATATTCTGAATCTGTGAATAAGAAGCTCAGATTCTCAGACGCGTTCATCGTTTTGAGTTCCAATATTTAGATATAGGTTTAAAGGAGCAGTCTGTAAAATTTAAGGGTATCTGTCCGAATGGAATGGAACATAACGTTTGTAACTTTCTTTATAACTTTATTTTAGTGTGTAACCATCCCTTTGTATCTCCAGAGGAGGCGGGTCCTTCATCATATTACAAATCTTTAAACTGTGGCCTTGGATAGGCAAAAAAAAAAGAAGATGTCTTCCCGCCATTTTTAGGTTTAAGGGTCAAAATGATGAAGAAACAAATCCCCAGTTCCCCACGATGTCGACCTAAAGGCCTTTTAGGGTCATCAATCCATCTATATGGCGTGTTTTTGGTCTATGGGAGGAAGCTGGGGTACCCGGACAGAACCAGGTCCCCCACCTCGTGAACCCAGAACCATCTTGGTGCGTGGCCACAGAAGAAACTTCTACGCTACTGTGCTTGAAGGAGCCTTGACCAGAGTACGGAACACGACCCTCTCAGGTGTGTGATTACCTGAGCCGGTGGTCTGGAGGTCCATCCAAGAGACAAAGGTCAAGTGGTTCATTGTGGAGTAAACTGGTTGAGGTCTCCGATAGTCCTGCTGATGAGACAACCGCTGACGGCGCCCCGCCTAAGTTCACACCTGAATGTATGGGAAAGGTGTCGGAGCTGGAAATTTTCCCCCTCAGGTTTCGGCGGTCTGAATATGGTTGAATCCGTTCAACGGACTAGTGGACCCTCGGAGTCGGACATGGAGCAGGAAAAACCAAAGTCAGGCTTTCCGAGACATTCAGGACTGAGGAGAGAAGGACTATCTGTTTCCAACAGGTTGGGCTGGTTTGGCAGTGGGGCCTCATCCATCCTATAATACCCCTTGAGTTTCCCAGCGGGTTGAATGGGAAGCCTTGTTCTGGAACACGGAGTGATTCCGATGGCATTCCATTAAGAAGAGGAAGAAAAAAAAAGAATTTGAATGACCAGATGGTCCAGACATTTATTCTTGGCTGGAAACATTGTTGCTGCAACTGGCAGCAAAAAAAATGAAGTCCTCTGTGAGAAACTTGTAACGGTTCGTCCAGAGAACAGGTTCTATGATCGTGTCAAAAATGTACAAAGTGTTGGGGTCACCTGCTCTTTAAGTGATGACATCACATCAGGTTCATACATGAAACAGTCCAGGTTCATACAGTGAAACAGTCCAGGTTCATACAGTGAAACAGTCCAGGTTCATACAGTGAAACAGTCCAGGTTCATACAATGAAACAGTCCAGGTTCATACATGAAACAGTCCAGGTTCATACAGTGAAACAGTCCAGGTTCATACAATGAAACAGTCCAGGTTCATACAGTGAAACAGTCCAGGTTCATACAGTGAAACAGTCCAGGTTCATACAGTGAAACAGTCCAGGTTCATACA
>VRLP01006576.1:0-27509 GCA_009660295.1 Lophius piscatorius
ACTCTAAATAGGCCGTGGGAGTGAATGTGAGCGATGATGATGGTCTGTCAGCAAATATTTATATCCCCAAAAAGTCGGGGATGTCATGGAATCGTCATCGTCACCGTAGATCCATCGTGTTTACGAAATAACCCAAAAACAATACCATTGATCATTTTCAAATTTTATACCCCCATTGACTTTGGTGGGAGGAAGTACTGGAGAGATTTTGGGAAAGTTTAGTTTTAATTTTATTCAAGACTATTTGGGGATTTAGCTCCAAATGTTTTCCCGGGTTCCCGGGTCATTAAAAGGCGCCGTCAACTGCTCCCTCAGGGATGGGTCAAATGTAGAGGAATAACTTCACTTTGTTGTACTGTGTATGACTTTATTCTGAATGATTATAAGTATACAGTGATGGACTGGTTACCTTGAAGACTTGTGATGCTTATTACTATGTTATTACTACACCATCACTATAAAAACAGTGGAAGCCAGCGAGTCTTCTAGCCTATAGGACAGTCCATATGGCACCACATGCCATGTTCTCCCATCTTAAAGGCATACATTAGAACACAGCATCACGTTTTGTCTACTGAGACGTCGCCCGAGGGACCGCTTCACCATTTTTGTCCTCACTGGAATGGTTCCCTATGGGGCATTTAATCACATTTGGTGCAAATGGAGATGCATCCTTGAACACCTCTGACCCTGTGAGCTAAACCAGGAAGCATTACACTTTCCTCTTAAGAGTTTGAGAGCGTTTTGTATAATAAAATGAAAATATATAAAGTAAAGGGGCAGTCCGAACAAAATAAGGGTGAATATGATGTTCCTGATGTCAAGGGATTTAGTTTTAGCACAAATTAAATTTTTTTTGGAAGAACACAAAACCTTGGAGTGGAAACTTTAGAGTGGAAACTTGTGTTTGTTCATTCATAACCCAAGAACCGAAGATGAACATGTCATATTCCCTTAAAACAGCCAGATGAGGGAGAACGCATATCCAAAAAAAACAAAAAAAAATAAAGTGGGCTGTGTTCAAATAAAAACAGAAGCCAGAGAGAAATATTTCTGCGAATGTTTTTTTCTGTAGGACTTTAATTAGGACATGCAAGACATTGATTGGTTAAACCTCAGATCAGATAGATTTTCAATTATATTGATTACAGACATTCCAGTAATGAGTCTGCTCTGCCTCCTCTGCACGGTGTCGTTAACACGACAAAGCCTGACCAAGATTTCTGTGAGGCCTAACTTTGTTCCATTCAATTTCTTACAAGCTATTTTCTGTCCGAGTCCTGCTTTCAAATTCTCTTCATGACACTCATTAGAATTAGAAGAAAGATCACGCTGCGAGCAGGCGTTCACAAAATCTTAAATTCTACATCCGAATAAATGCACTTGATCAACTTATGATTCGAGCGGGGGGTACCTCTAAAGGTGGGTAGAAGATATGAGACATTCCTGCCACTTCTCACCAAACCGTAGATGTCTTTAAACCCTTTAATGTCCTCACAATCGTTAATGCCTCCTCCTAAGTGGCCCCTTTGACCTGTGGTGCCCCCTTAGGGCTCAATCCTCCGCCCTTTACTCTTCCGCTTATACATGCTGCCACTGGGTCGTATTATTATCAGGCTCAATCAATAGGAGACAAACTCAAAATGTGCTCAACCAGACAGGTAAGCAGGTTAGGGGGCACCATAACCAAATTCTGCTTAGGACACCAATTTGCGTCCACACTTCAATGGGTCGGAACAGTGTGGAGGCCAAAATAGGCAGGTGGTTATAATATTATGGCTGATTGGAGTATGCATAAAAGCTACTGTGCACCTCTTTCCTCTCGGCTTCAATAATCAGCCTTCAAGTACTTCGCTAAGAATTTATGCGCGGTATTATGATGCAGAGCGCCGTAATCATGGTCATTATGTTATGGTCGTTTGCGTTTTCTCTCGCGAGACTCATTAGCTTGCGTGGCCGACGCGTCCTGCGATGTTCACCGCCATCACTCAGCATATGTGTGTGAATTTTGGCCTGGAGATATTTGATTTCCCAACTGTCGTAAAGAAACGATCAGCTAGCTGTTATTGATCAACGACCTCGTCGGGCCCAGCAGACGCATGACAGCGTCCTCATTAGAAATGAGCTCCGCCCACTCTCCGCGCAGAGGCTCCCTGGAGACCCGTGAGAGCTCCTCCTGTTGAGAGCAAATAGACGGTCGAAGGACAAAGTGAAACAGCAGGAGAATGAGTGTGTGTGTGTGTGTGTGTGTGTGTGTGTGTGTGTGTGGTGGTGAAAGGATGGATTTGGGCTGTAACGGCTCAGGCAATTTGGTTGTAATAGGAAGATGAAAGGCAGGAGCTACAGGCAGAGAAATAAGCAGAGGGACCATCAGAGTATAAGACACAGCAAATGAAGGAAATTGGAGGGCGGGAAAATTAGGCGGGTGGATGCGGCGAGGTGAAGGCGAGGGGGGAGTCTGGGAGATATATATGCCGGGGGAAGAGTGGCTTTCGTGCCGTTTGAATCACGGCAGGTTCCTCGTGCCCTCGGCTCTTCAATATAAAACCCCGACAGCTGCGGGATATTCCACATTACTGCCACGGAATTGGATGAAGACAACGTCCATCCGTGTTTTTCGCCAGCGTGCCGAGGGACCCGCTCTCACCGGTCACTGCCCACCCGTCTCCTCCTGCTCATTGTTATGGAGAGGCATTAGCCGGCACGGCTAACGTATGGCACACCTAATGAAGAGGAGCGCATCATTAGGACAGAAGAAGACGCCGAGCAGAAAACTCACGGTTGTGATGGAGCGTCCCTGTTCAAACGCCACATGAGAATTTGCTGAATTGAATTATTTGTCGGGGGGGTGGGGTACTTTATGGTCTGGGAGTACGCTGACTGTTAAATCTATAGTGAACGCAAATGCAGTACTGTAGAAGATATAAATATGGTACCAGCATGAAGGTAATTCTTCTGTTTTTGTGGATGTGATTTGTGGTGCAGCTGAATTATAACACATTAGATTTCCATTATTCTGTTCAGCTGATTAATACCCATGAGGTATACGGTAATACTAATGACAAACAGCACGCTACCAAAGTAATCTTAAGTACCCTTATACACTATGGAGAAACAAAAGCAGATGATAGAGATGTTTTATTGGTGTGACTTTTTAAGTTTCATAACCAAAGCGCTAAAAAGGTTTTTTTTTCCACTTATGAATGTTTGTCTGTTTGTTTGTGAGCAGGATTACAGAAAAACTAAAAGACGACTTTGCACAACATTTTTCTCACATGTAGGTTCAGTCATATCCCATAGGATATTAAAATTTCGTCACGTTCGCCTCATTTCCAATAAAATAAAACAAAATAAGCTGTTTGGAGCGGCGATGCCACAATATGGCTATTGCTGCCTTTGTACCTTTGATTTCTTCTTGGATCTTTCTTTGGGGTTGGAGATTGGGGCAAAAGTTCCTATAATTCCTTTGATGTTCTTTTGGGTGTGGAGCTGGGAGCACATTGGGCTGAACAGAGACGCTGAAGTGAAAGGAGAAGGTGACTGTCATCCGTCCATCCATTTTTCTTCTACTTATCCGGAGCCATTTTGCAGATACATCAGGCTAAGAAGGGATTTCCAGATATCCCTCTCTGCAGCAAAACTCTCCAGCTCATGCTGAGGGTCCGAGGCGTTCACAGGATGGGTAATATTCCATCTATAACCATTCTCAGTGGTTAGAATGTTATGGCGGATTAGTGTATTTCATTTGAAGGACTTAGGACTGATAATTGTTGGTACCGTTATAATAGATAAGCTGTTTTTATTGCTGTGAAAAAAGCCCTGAGGACTCTTTTCATCTATTTATGTGAGAATGGTATTTCATCTGAAATTTAAGAAAAACGATCAAAGAACCATCGCATACGAGGCTGAAATTTTTACAAAGTGTAAAAGATTCCCTAAAATGCTGAAAGCTGTCAAGGGGCACATCACACTGCCAACAACAACACAGCCTTGAGCATCTTTGGAATGTTTCGATTACTGCATTTCCGTCATATCGTTCTTTCTGTGGACCGTCTCACACCAGCCGGAGCCTCGATCCACCTTTACATATTCTTGTGATTAGATAGAATTAATCAATATAAAATTAGACTTACGCTGTCGACCTCGAAAGCAAAGGTATAACCTGGAAAAGTCTGCAATCCCCTTTGTTGGACAAGAAATCGCCGTTAATGAAAGCCTGAATTTAAGTGTGAAATTATTCCTGCAGTGTTTTAGTCAGAGAAAAGAAAGAGTCAATTATGAACTATTAGATTAAAATATGGGTAGAATATGATATATTGTCAATAAAGCTCCCCCTAGTGTCAGAAATATAGGATCAGAATCTCGCAAAATCCGTCCAGTTCTTCTTGTACTAAATGATGAATCAAAAACTATTCCGTGGATCGTTTCCAAATTTTATATCCACATAGACCTTAATGCGAGGAAGAACTGGACTGATTTAGATAAAAGTCGGTTTGAAATTGCGCCAGGTTATAACAGTACATATTTATTTACTTAATGAGATGCGTCTTGTATATAATTCATATTTTACTCACTAGGTGAGTTTTATTTTGTATAAAAAAAACTGTTTTTCGGACATAACTTCGACGTTAATTTCATCAGCTCAATCAGGCGCATTGGTTGTACAGAGCAGGGGATCGGGGGCTTTTCTGGTTGCCTGGTTATAATTGTAGTTGCGTTTTCCTGGATCATATTGCAGCCTGGTGTCCAGAGCCAGAACCAGAAGGTAAATGGATGTTTAGACCTGAACAGTCCTGACACAAATCAGACCCCTGACATCACGTCGTTTGTACAGTGACTGTTTCTCAGCCGCGGAATTGATTGTGAGAAAAAGGTCGGATAAATATGTGTCCGGTCCCGGCCGGTGTCGTGTCCTGTTTCAACAGAGGGCTTACACCGTTAGAGGTTCTGAGACTCTGTCCCGTCCAGACATTGTTTGCTTCTGCACAACAGTATTTGTTTTACTTGAGGTCGTGACTAGCTAGAGTTTTTATTATGTTTTTAGATTCCCCTTTGACACAATCTTGCAAGGAGATATAGCTTCTTTTCTTTTTTGCTACTATAGCTAAGCGGAATAGAAAGAGAGGGACATTTTTTTTATCAACAGAGATACACGAATGAAGTAAAGATCATTCTTTATTGAAGTAGATGATATTTGATATTTAGTCTGACTCTTTGGCTTTAAAACTGCATTTTTCAGCAAATACCAAAACAAGTTCCGACTTAAAAACATTTGCTTGAGTTGTAATTTTTTCAAATGAAGTGAAATACTCCAGCGTAGTTTAGCCGAGTGCTTTTGAAATACGCCAATAGTTTGAATACTAAAAAACACTAAACATGGAGAGCTGTTTTTGTAACATGAAGAGGACCGCTCGTACTTTATTTTCATCAATTCAGAGCACATACACAATGCCTGACATCTTTACTCATGCTCTAGCTCTTTCAGAATAAGAGCACTTTGCATACAATGCATAACTGCTTAGTAACACGAAACTGAAAAACCTTCTGTTTTTTGAAGGAGTGAGTGTGTGTGTGAGTGTGTGTGTGAGTGTGTGTGTGTGGGGGGGTGGGGCATCACAGTTTACTCAAAGGCAGGACAAAACTACACAAACACAGGGCGAACATTAAACTGTCCACACAGACTGAAGACGACAACCTTGTCGCTGTGAAATAACAGTGTGAAGCACTTAGCTGCCGGTCGCCTTCCTTACTGGGTGTAAGGATATGAACGCCTGGCGATGAATCCGTTATGCTCAGACTGAAAGGGGTAAATGTTTTCCAGGCAAGTGGAGCCGTTTGGTACCGGGTGGAGATACCAGCTGGAGGGAGGCACAAAGACGGGGTTCAATGGGCCGACGAGAAAACGGCACAGGTGAGTGAGGTGAAGTTTCACAAACAGAGGAAGCGGTCTGGTGATTCACTACCGCTGTGGGTTACACCTGCTCAGAGTCGGTTCTCCTAGTGGGAGTGGGCGCACACCAAAACCTCCGTTTGTAAACAAGTCTTTATCTCCCTCAGAACCATAAGGGTCTAAATCCTACATGCAGTACTGTGAACAAGTATTGGAATTTTCTGAAGGTACTTCAGGGAAGGTATTTGTAGACCATGTGGATCTGAGGAGTCCCAGAACCAGAGGAAGAGCTTCAGAGTCTTCTGACTCTGGTGGATTCCACTGCTTCCCTGATCTCTTCATGAATTTCTTTTGATTTTGGCATACACTGCTACTGATAAGAACTATGAATCAACATCCTGTTTGTAAAAGGTCTATTGACGTGAAGTTGAAGTTTCGAAAGGGGCAAATACTTTTTCCCACAGACTCAGTTTTTATCAAAGACCCTTTTGTTTCGAAACTTACATTTTGAGCTTAACGCCGGTTGTTTATATTTTATGTGGAAAAGAACTCAATCCTCTCAAAGAGAACTCTATCTCTCTTCATCTGTAAAACCTTTAAGTGAGTTAAAAGCTCCACTTAAAAACATCAGTCATGTATTTAGTTGTGTTGATTTTTTTAATATAATTTATCTTCAAACTAATTCAGCACCGACTCTAACTTAGAGTCTTGGGTCCAGTCAACTCGTCAAAAGGAGTCGCTGAAGAAAACGAGAAACAATCAGCATAGTAGCAGACCTCCCAGCATGCATTGTTTTATCTCTTGAGCTTTTTAACATGAAGTCACGACAGCTTCCTTTCACAATAATAAAAGCGTTGTGAGGAGAATTATTGACTTTAGTCTCGGTGGCTGCCGGTTTCCTGTTGTTTTTGCGCCGCGGCCGGAACCGGGTCGCTCCAGCAGGAGCGGCTGCAGCTGCAGCGTCCTTGAAATGATTAAATGTTTCTTTGAACTGAGAAAATGTGAAACTAAATCTAAATGACTTCATCAGTCGATTTCAAATAACCGTTATTGACCGGTATTCTTCAGATATGTAACTTCAACTGGAGCGATTAACGTCAGACGTGTTCCAAGTACCAAAACATACAAAAACAAAGATTTATAATTAAGGAGTTCAATCTGGGGGGTTACTTGTGTTTCTTGTACAATACAGGGGAAGTCAGGAATTCATTCTCGCTGAATTATTGAAAAGCATATAAACATACTGTCCATATATATATATATGGAGAGAGAGAGGGAGAGAGAGAGAGAGAGAGAGAGTTTTGGATGAGCGAGCTTCGTATAATATGGACTGCTAACGCCAGAGTGTAGATTGGAGAACCACTTACATGCTCGGCAGAAGGCAATGCAATCAGAAAACGCTGAGCGGCCCTCTTTAAGGAGCGGCCTTGCTGTGACTAAACATTCATTTCGCAACGGCGATTACATCCACAAGTAAATGTTGCTTTACAGACTTTATCTGATTGCTTTATCATATTCAAAGCTCAGAACGCTCTCCCTGTAACTCCACCTACTATGTTCACGCCGCTGTTTTTGTTGTTTGCAGCAACAAATGCACAATTATCCTCCCAGCGGAGTTCTCGTGATGCAGGGGATTCGGCCAATGAGGAGGCTCCCTGTGTGGAGGCGCTCATCGGTTGGCATCTTTTGTTTTGGCTGAGACTGCTGCGAGCTGCCAGTGAAGATTTATCCAGCCAAATACCCAGAGTGCCCGCCTGCCGCTGCCCTCCATCACTGCCAGCGGTTGACACTGGCTCCCTGTGACATCTTGACTGATTGCCTCATCGTCGACGAAGCAGAGAGTCGTGACTGATGTGTTGCTCCGTCTCCCTGGCTCTCAATGAAATAGAGATGGCATTTTGGAGACCGCTGCAAGATTTATTTCTTATATCCACGAAAAGTCGGGGATGTCGTGGAATCATCATCATCATCATCATCGCCGCCGCCGCCAGATCGTTTGTGTTAAAACGCGCGATAAGAAATGTAAAAAGTATTTTAAATTGAATGGATCGTTTTTTTTATTTCATACCCACATAGACTTTGGTGCGAGAAAGAACTGGAGTGTGTTTGGGAAAGGTAAGTTCTATATTCCCGACACTAGGGGGAGCTTTAGCAGAAATCGAAAATGATGATTTGTCCCACTTGTTTTCTGAAGTCTTTCCTTATGTTTTGTCTGGCGAATGATCGGGGCGTCCCGTTCCGTCTGAAGGACTAAAGACAGTCTGACCTGGTGGATTGGACCCGACCTTGTGAGCATTCAATGGTTCTGCTGGATCTTCTCTGTTCTAACAGATCCGTCTGTAATTAACACAATTATCTAACAAAGACAACTGAGGCTGCGATTTAATTTCCTTTCTATAAAATGATCCGAAGAATAAGATTTTTTCTCCTTCATCATTCTAATAGTTCATGTTTTACTCACTAGGGGGTGTTTTAAAAAAAAAAAAAGTTTTTCAGACACAACTCCCTAATCCTCCGTCCGATTGATTCGAAATTTAGTAAATATAAATCGACTCAAGGAAATCTACCTTATAAATGACATACTTATCTCTAGTAGTTCATGAATTTACCCACTAGGTGGAGCCTTTTTAATGGAAAACATTAAGGTTTTCCAGACAGAACTACAAAAACTACTTCATGGATGATTTCTCAACTTTGTACCTGATAGGTCTTACTGAGAGGAGGAACTGGACTGATTTTATGGAACGGTTGGTCCTATATTTCTGACAGCAGGGGGAGCTTTACTTCCCAAAGTTTTTGCGTCAAAGTTAGGGGGAATTGCTTGTACAATGCAGGGGATTGGGGTATACACCCTTGCAGTCGGGGACAACAGCATGGACGTAGTTTTATCTGGGTTAAACAATCTTTTTTTTAACATTTATAATAGATGGGTAGTTCCTAAGGACTCAGCAAGGTTGTACCTCGTACACTAGTTTGATCCCAAACACTGAAGGCGGGGTTAAAGGTCAGAATTGAGACTGGTCTCTTGGTCCCTTATTCAAGGGACCAGGGGGGGGGGCGAAGTCGGACGTCATTTATCAGCTCCAGGTAGCAGCAGCAGTGACTGAGACACCGATGCATCAATAAGCTACCAGCACACACACTGATGCCCACACACACACACACACACCAGTGCTAATGAGGTACAAAAGAAAAGGTTACCGCTCTAAAGCGTGAAGTCCGTCCATGGCCATGCGGCGGATGCCAAATTCTCAATCGCATGCGTTTCACCCCCTCTGTTTTCAATCTGTATGATAAAGAGCTCGGGAGGAAGGGCAGTGAATGAGGGATTCTGGCAGGAGATAAAGGGCAGCCGCGGCCGAAAACAGCAACGGCGGGAAAAAAAAACAGGGTAACTCCTCCAGACAACCAGCATGTAAGCTAGGGGAATTTTTTTTTTTTTATCCACCCTGCCAATATTGATTTCTGTCTTTGCTTTTCTTTTCCATCAATGCCTAAAACTAAACCCTACCTCCCCCAACCACCAACACCACCTCCACCACCTCACAACCTCTCCCGTGGCCCCCTCCGGCGGGTGGTTTTACAGAAGTAGCACACCAGTGTCATGATGTGGTTCACTCACTCGCAACTGCAATCTCCAGCGACTCCTGCTTTCTGCTGTAGCATCTCATCGCTTCAGAGAGGATTCCTCCATCAAAGTCAAACTGTGAAGCGAGGGAGGATTTAGCTCCGGCCCGTCATCTGGAGCCCTGCACAATGGAAGAGGTTTCACCGTACGCATCAGAAGGATTTATAGAGGCAGCTTAGGATCGGTTGTGCAGACCTTAAATTAAATATTTCACAAAGCACAATGAAAGGTTACGGATAATGAATGAATGAATGTTCATCACTTTTAACATTATGACTTCCGCCAAAGAGGTCATGTTCTTTCCTCGGCGCGTTTCTTTATTTGTTTCTGCAGATTACAGAAAAACAAATGGATGTGCGTGCGTGAAATTTCACCCAGAGGTAGGTTCAGATACGGTTCAGATATTGGTGACGTTCATTCAGGAACTCTGGATGTGATGTCGTAATAACTTTTTGTTTGCAAGATTCCAGAAAGAATTGTTACTTTTTTCTCTGTTGTCGGTTCCCTAACCCCTAACCCACTTGTTTCCATCCATAGTTACCGCCGGTACCCTACTGGCTAACAGTACCAGTGACGGCGGTTGTTAACCTGAGCTCCAGTTTATACGGTTCTTGTCCCTCATATTGATTTGGCAAAGATTTTACACCGGATGCTCTTCCTGATGCAACCTTACCAATTTATCCGGGCTTGGGGCCGGTACAGGAAGTACACGGACTCGTGACCGCTTTTGTGGCCGGTTTAAGATTCTGGAAAAACCAACGGACAAATTTGCATGAACTTTTACCCAGACATTGGTTTTAGTATCAAAGATGGGTGACGAGGGAAGGTAATCGTTAACCCTTTGTTTACAAACAGCTGTTTGAACTTGATCCTTGATCAGGATTTTGTCCGTATCGCTAGCCATAATTCACTGAATCCTGTAAAGCCTCATCGTTTCTGCTGTTATAAAAGGAAGCTTCCTTCCTCAAAATCTGTTACCCTGATTCATGCCCCACCTCCAGCTTCCTATGTTACTCACTCATCCCTGTAGTCCGTGAGGCTCGCCATCTGGCCCCAGCAGGGCAGCCATGATGGCCGCCTCAGCCTCTGCACAGAACAGAAACGAGCTTCTCGCCCCAGCGGCTCCGCGGGTTGTAAAAAACCTTCTTTTCCACTCAGACAGGCGACCATGTGGAGTGGATTATTTCCTGTTGACTTGTGGTGATGCCGGCCCCCATACGTCAGCGCCGTCACTTCCCTTCGGCCTTTTGCGTCACGCCGCGACTTAATTACGAGGTTTGCGTCGCAGGTGTTCGGAGGATGGACTCCTCAGCGGGAGGCTTCTCAACGTGCAAATCTCGCCGTTGCTTTAGTGAGAGTTCAAAACTGAAAGCTTAGAAGTGATCACAGGAAGAATATCCTTCTCTCTCAGAAGCCGACTCCTGAAGACTTAAGGGGATTAATTCCATTAATAATGTTAGAAATGTAATTCTGTGGTCATTGATCCATTATTTGAGATCAAACAAAAATGCCACGACTATCAAAAGGACATTTGTGGAATGAAATATAAACCAATTAGTGTCGGTGTCATCATGTAATGCAAATATAGGTAGACTGTTGACAGTTTTTGGTGGGTGTGGCCTACTGGGTTAATGACCGCTGCAGGAAGGTTGGAGTCTTCGTCCAGAGTGGATGACAGTATTGCCATCATCCTCCTTTATCCCACCACCCCCACCAGGTCGAGGGGGCATCCCCCTGATCCCCTGGCATCCCTGATCTGCTGCCAACATGTTGGTGCCACATAAGTCAGCACATCCTCTGGGGTCTTGTGGAGACCATGCCTCAATGAGTCAGAACTCCTCGCGGCCGACACAATATCAGACAGATGTTACGGTTTGGTCACGTGGTTAATGTATGTCAGAAGGGAAAAAGAAAGTTCTGTAAACATACAGTCACTAAAATCTGCTCCGACAAGCCTCTCCTCTCCTTCAAATGCATTTCAGGAACTTTTGAGCTGCTGTACTAACAGAACCATCTGGTTAATAATTACAGTCACATATTATCCACGGCGCTGCACTCCTCTGAAAGTCAACACATTTTTATCTCATAAATACCGCAGTGAAAGAAATCCGTCTGCTCAGGCTGCTGTAAGCACGCCATTAAGTCCAACCGTAATGACATATTTTAAATGCCGCGAAACACGCAACGTCATCGAAATAATGAATCACCCTGCAGGATATGTCAGAATCTACCTCTGGGTAAAATTTCATGCAAATCTGTCCTTTAGTTTTTCCATAATCTTATCTGTGACAAAAGTGCTGGAGTGGAAACATTAGCTCCTCCCTTGACGAAGGTAATTAGATGTGAAGGTATGTCTGATAAACAGTGTTTTTTCATGAAAAAACTCCCCCTAGTGAGTAAAATGTGATATATACATGATAGATCTGGGCGTGTTGATTCGAATGCACTGAATTCAGTCTAAATTGGACCAACGGTTGAAAAGTTGTGTTCTAAAAACTTTAGTGGACAAACCCCCGCCTAGCGTCAGAAACATGCAACCTACCTTTTCCAAAATAGAACAGCAATGACCTTCGACCTGCTTGGACATTCCTTTGGATCTTTTTACTACTATTCATAGTATTCTCCATTTTTCTCCCCTTTGATCCATCCCAGAACCTTAGAAATAGTTTTATAACCCTTCACAGACTCATGGGAATTTCTTTTGTGTTGGGCATACTACGCTACTGGTGAGACCTGTGAACCAACTTCCTTCTTCCGAAGATGGTCTATTCAAGTTACCGGATACCTTTCAATCTTCCAATCGGGCGATAGCGGCTAGCCGCTCTACCCACCGAGCGACATCCGCCCCTTTGCCATCATTTAAAAGCGATCCGTGTGTACGATGAACGTTTTCATGTTTTTTTGGAACGTGGAACTTTTCTAAAGCACAAGAAAAGTAAAACTCTTCCCGGAAGTCCCGGAGAATCCCTGTTTTGCCTGTATCGTACCTATGTTGGTCCTCCTTTGTGTTTCTAGTCTCTCATCCCGTCTCCCTCTCTCCATGACTCTGTATATGAGTGCTGCAATCACCCGGCTCTTCACCTCTACTCGACTGCCTCTTGGATTGTTTAGCCTATACACCCTATTCTTCATCAGCTCGTCATCATGTTATATTTAAACCCCGCAGCCCCCAGCGCTCATTGACGGATTGCTCACAATCCTTGTACATCGCAGACTTTCAGCCGTTTCACTTGTAGTTACTTTGGCTCAACCCTCATTCTGCCAGCAGAAAACCCTCACATGCTTTAATTGGGCAAAAATAATTCTGTTTATTGAATTGGACCCCTCAGTGGCCCCTTTAACCTTTGGTGTCCCACAGGGCTCCATCTTTGACCCTTTGCTCTTTAGCATATACATGCTGCCAGGTTATGGGCCAGATTATAGTCAGGTTCACCCACATTTTTCAATAAGAAATAGATTCTCAAAATGAGCTCAACCAAACAGTTGAGAAGGACGTTAAAGCAATTTTCTGTGGATCCTCTCACCAGTTCACCAGTTGTCCTTAAGACCACTTTGATAACCACTGCAGACTGGGAAAACTCAACAAGACCCGCAGTTCTGCAGATGCTCTGACCCAATCATCTACCCATCACAATAGTCAAAGCTGCTCCGATCCATACAGTCGCTCATTTGTCTCGTTTCCACCACATTCACATACATTCTCCAACCTGAAGAAATCTTCACACTTTAAAAGACTCTAAAAAAAGATCCATGGAACGCTATTTCTTAAAACTCAAGCAACACCAATATTCATTTACCCAACACATCTATGTCTCGGCGCAATGACCTTTGCGTTGCGATCCGCTGAAGCCCGTGTGAGTTCTGTTTCGGCGTGGAGAATAGCCAACGCTGCTCCTCCATCTTAATCCGGCATTAATTCGGCAAAAGGAGGTTTCTCCCGTCCTCTTCCTCGGCCAACTGCTGGCTGTCGTGAAGCACTTAGATCAGAGGCGATCCAACACGAGGCAGACGCTGGAGGCTACAGATTTCGGGAGAGCTTCTGCAATCTTAAGTTGAAAGCCCGCAAGAGTAGAAGAAAGGCTGTCGCTGACCCGGCTGCATTATAGAAGGAAACAAAACGGGCACGGCTGTTTTATCGTTGGGCTCTTTGTATGAATGTAACATCAGTGAGAGAAACTTTATTGTTTGAACTTTTAAACTTTGCTGGGCGGTTGTGACGCATTCATGGCACAAATTTAAACAGAGGGAATTTTAGCGTTAGTTTTCTCTCTCTGATTGACTCAATACTTTTTATCAATTTTGCAAAAGACCCATCGTAAGGAAGAATTGCGGATAATTTAACCCCCTTAAAGTTGATTTTTATCTTCTTTAAGTTGGCTGATTTTTGGCGTTTTATGTTCTGATATAATATCGCCGCTCATTTTCAGTTTTTACGTTCGTGTGGCATCAATTTCAGAAATATTTGTATCTTTTTACGGCATAGACAGCTCAAATCTGCACTGAGAACATCGTCCAGGTGCAGAGAAAACTTTTTCAGGGAAAGAAAATGTCTCTAAGAGGGTGACGGGAAAAAAAAGTATTTTTTTTATAAATTTAGATCTCACAAGGAATTTGTTCGAAAAAGTTGAACAGATTATCACCGACTTGAAGGACTGGAGCCAAACTTGACTATTTTCACCCCAAACACGTCTCCGGTCGCGTCTTCCTTCAAACCACTTACATTTGATTGATTGACAGCTGTATAATAAATAGAATCAATTCCAGCTCAGGCATTAAATGACCTGTAATTAAGCCGTTGATTGAATGTTCTGATGTAGGTAATTGATTTTATTGTCCATTTAATTTAAACCAAAAATCTTGAGCGGGGTTCTGAGATTCGGTGACTGATGCCATCACAGAGAGAGAGAGAGAGCGAGAGCGAGCGAGAGAGCGAGAGCGAGAGAGAGAGAGAGAGAGAGAGAGAGTGAGAGAGAGCGAGAGAGAGAGAGAGAGAGAGAGAGAGAGAGTGATCTGACCGATGCGTAGTTAATGTGGGCGCCATCATTTCATCGACCCGTCATCTAATATCTCAATGTTTCAGAACTCAAAATATGTCCCTGCATAATTTCAAGGATGAATAAAAGTGAAGAAGATTACTAACTTCTTACTAACTGAGTTTCTGTTCGATGTGTCGGATTTTGGTGGGACTGAGATTTAACGGGGACAATGGAAATATCTCGTCACTAAAGCAGACCCGGTTACCTTTAGCCGGGATGTCTTTTCACAGAGACAGTTCCAAGTTTGGATCCGGTTCGTTTGCGTTTCCAGACCTGACAAACGGGCCCTCGTATGTATAATAAATCTGGAATGTATATATTTTATTAGAAGTAATGACGTGGCTGTAGTGATTCACCATGACGTAATGACGTGGTCCTAATACTTCCGAGATGTGATGACATGGCTCTAGTGCCACTGAGACATTATGACGTAGCGACAGTGTCTCTGAGACCTAGCTCTAATACCTCTGAGATGTAATGACATGGCGTTCTCCATGGAAAATGACATGTTCTCTGCCGATGTGGCACTAGAGTATCTAAGCTGTAATGACATAGCTCTAGTTCTTCTCCGTGTTACAATAATATGGCCATAATACCGCTGAGATGTAATGACATGGCTGTAGTGCCTCTCCATGATGTAATGACATGGCTTTAGTGCCTCTCCATGATGTAATGACATGGCTCTAGTGCCTCTCCATGATGTAATGACATGGCTCTAGTGCCTCTCCATGATGTAATGACATGGCTGTAGTGCCTCTCCATGATGTAATGACATGACTCTAGTGCCTCTCCATGATGTAATGACATGACTCTAGTGCCTCTCCATGATGTAATGACATGGCTGTAGTGCCTCTCCATGATGTAATGACATGGCTTTAGTGCCTCTCCATGATGTAATGACATGGCTCTAGTGCCTCTCCATGATGTAATGACATGACTCTAGTGCCTCTCCATGATGTAATGACATGACTCTAGTGCCTCTCCATGATGTAATGACATGACTCTAGTGCCTCTCCATGATGTAATGACATGGCTATAGTGCTTCTGAGACATAATGACATAGCTCTAGTGCCTCTGAGAGATAATGACATGGCTCTAGTGCCTCTGAGACATAATGACATGGCTCTAGTGCCTCTGCGACATAAAGACATGGCTCTAGTTCCCCTGAGACAAAATGACGTAGCTGTTATACCTCTGAAACATAATAACATCGTTCAGCGATTTAAGGGTCAATAATGTAAATGATCTTTTCAGTGGCTTATAAAACACGAACGTGTTATTAGTTAGATATTTTTGGATACTTCTTCTCCTCTGGGATTTTTGTAACCTTCCTCTTTGAAAAGAGTTTTGGTCCAATTATGGAAATATTGCTGCTCAGTTATGCAGGCAACCTCGCTGCGTTTCAGCCACCGACATGACGTTCCTTCACGAAATCGCTTGAGTTGAATTATTAAAAAGGAGCATTTTGCGTTAATGCATTTAATTATAGTCATGATGAAATAAATAATTCATGACAACTGTTTTTTCTTTTTTCTCTTAACCAAAGTATCTACAATTCAAATGCAGTCGTTTACTGTTTTTGTTTTTTTTACTTCCCCACTTCAGGTTCATGGAGAGTTTTTCTCCACTCGAGGGAAAAAAGGCTCTTTAATGACCGGCGGCACCTGATGCAATTCTTCCTCAAAGTCTGGCTGCGTTTTCCCTGGAAGTTACGGTTTGAAGCGCCACCATGTTTATTTGATTGCTTCTCCGGACTCCCGTAGAGCGAACAGCAAAAAAGAAACGCTGCTTCATTCTGTGGCGGTTACAGAAATGTGGCGTTCGTGTTTCCACACCGACGGCGGGACTCGGAGCAGATAGAAGTTTAAATTTAGCCGTGAAAAAAACGTTTCCTCACCGCTAATTAAGAGCAAAAAAGAAAAACTAAGCCTAGGTTGTCCCGGGTATGTCCACGAAAAGTCCCCAATCCACTGCATTGTACAAGCATTCCCCCTGATTGAACTCTTCAAATTAAATGTGAAGTTTTGTGTTTTGTTCATTAAAAAAAAAGGTCCGCCTATTTACTAATATATGAACTGTATTAGTAAATAGGCTAATACGACTCTCTCTCCGCCTGTCTAGTTTTTGCATGGGGAGGTGGAGGGAGCTGCTGGGTCACGCTCCCTCCACCTCCCCATCTCCATCTAGTCCCGGGAGATCCATCAGCCTCAGCAGAGTCATCAGCCACCACCACCAGTATCCACACTAAAAAGGGGGGGGATCAGTCCCCGAAGAGTCTGAGCACCGCAAACTTCCTGATAGATCCATTGTCACATATCTTCTACTGTAATAAATAAATGTATGACTTTCGGCGCAGAGACGGAGGATGCTGAGTCTCAGCGAAGTTTTACAAAAGTACCAGCTGTCGTGAAACGTAAGCAGTTGTGCATCCCACCAATGTACACCAGTAAAACCTCTGTGTGATAAGCCGCAGCCTCTTAGCTTGATCCGTTAGCTCAAAACCCGTCTGAGGAAGATGCATGAGCTCACATACGCTTACTTGTAACACCAAAAGTGTAACGTTAGATCCCACAGAGGCAAGTGTTGCTGCAACATCAGCAACAGCAAAGCTTCAGCTCTTGGAGATAATGTACTGTATGTGTGTTCAAGCGTGTGCACCTTACTCAGACATGGACGGGTGCTAAGACTTTGCATAGAGGCTAACATTTCTTAAAATGGGTGTAGATTATAATCTGTCCAGGCAGTTTGGAATCCTGAGGCTTCTGGAGACTTGGATTACACGATACAACAAGTCCTCATCTTCTTCATTGCTTGGAATGAAGCTGCTTTCCCGTCGTAAATTCGAGAAGTCTATGGAGATTAGTTGTGACCGAACTCTCGCCATTGGGTGTGCTTGTTCCTTCAAGCGTAAGTGAAATTGTCAATGAATTATTCCATAATGCAGCGACAACAAACTCTTTTTTAAGTGTTTTCTATTTCATGTATTAGCTTCAGAGCTATAATGGAACCCATAAAATGTCTAACCGTGCACAAATAATTACTTTCATAATGAAAAAAAAATGTGCAAACTGAAATTACCGCATCAAATCTGCCCCTTTATTACATTTTTCACACCACACTTCAGCTTTGGCCTTTTTTTTCAATGCTCGTACTTGAAAGAAAAAGCGCGAGGAGTTTCCAGTTGGTCGGGCTCTTCCTCTCATCTTCCAGCCGACTGCCATCCGACCAGCCTGCAGTAGCTTAGGTGAGAACTTCCTCTGTACTCCCACCTTCAGCGTTTCCTCAAAGTCCCGAACCAAATCCCGACCAGGATAATCTCATCCCTCCACTCTGATGTACTTCCATTCATCCTCGCCTTGTACTGCTGCCAGCTCAGACCCGTGTTAGGGAGAAGGAGAAAGAGGATTTCCTCTGCTTTCCCTTTGCTCGGGCACTTCACTGAGGTTGTAAGTCCACGCCGCCTTTCGGAGCTCCACGGATTGAGCTCAGTGTCACCTCAAAGCGCCTGAGGACACCTTCTTGTTATCATCTTTCCTCCAGATGCAGGTTAATCTCTCTTACCTCCACAGGAAACCCTAACGAGCGTTTAGAATCGGTGGAATCCTCAGAAGAATACCGTAGCCATGGCCTTCTGATGTAGAGGGCACCATTTACATGAATTAAATGTTTATCTGGCTATTCATGTCCCTGAATGTGTCACGGTTATGGTCTTAGCTGGAGTTTTATTTTGAAAGTTCACGATTCTGGCTGTTGTATCACTGTTTCCTGTTTATTTCTCATGTCCCATCTTTCCTGTTTTCCTTTTGATGTAGTTTTCTCTTTTGTACCTTCTATTTTATACTTCCTGTCTGTGGATTTATCTATTTCCCACTAATTTCTTTAATCATTCTTGTATTTTTATTACTTGTTTTTAACTTTTTTTTGGCCTTTGTTGCAATGTTCCTGATTTTTTTTTGTGTAAAGCACATTGAATTGCCCCGTTGCCAAAATGTGCTATATAATAATAAAAATAATAATAATAATAATACATTTAATTTATAATGCACTTTACATTTGGATCAAATCTCAAAGTGGTACCAAGTAAAAGCAGATAAAAGCATCAATAAAAAATAAAATAATAACTTTATAAAAACCTGACCAAAAAGCAGCAATGTTAATTAAAGTTATAAGTTCTGCTAAAAAGGAAAGTTTAAGTTCTTTTTTAAATGTGTCAGTCGTCTGTGGAGCCCTGAGATGGTCAGGGAGGGCTTTCCACAGACGAGGGGCAGCAGAACAGAAGGCCCGATCACCCATGGTGCTTTATATAAATAAACTTGCATTGCCATTTATATGTATTCCTCTTCAGGCTTCCCTCTCCTCTACCTGTCTCACCTGCGTCTATCCTGTCAATTTAGTCTTTGCACATCATCTGCAAACAGCAGAGAAGTCTCCAGATTTTCCATATTCATGCTAACTTGTTCACATAGCGTACCACATTCAACTGGGTTGCCTTAGTTTGAATTTTTAATGGCGTCTGAATAACCTGCTGTTTTTTGATAGACTGGGAATAACAGCCTCTTGAATTTTACATTCCTTAATCTTATATTACTCTCTACAGGAGAGCGAGAAAACCCCGCCGCAATCACCCGCTCACAAAACATAACCAGGAGGGAAATATGTCGACTCAATCATGAATATTAATTCCACTTCATGTATCAAAACCGTAAAATCATCAGGATGGAAGATTAGCATCAACCACATGAAAAAATAAGCTGGACGGCAACGAGAAAATATTCAAAATGAACGCCTGCTGCAAACACGATTACAGCAGCAGCAGAACGTGGAAAAAAGCAAGTAAAGCCTTGTTGTCTTGACATACTGATCAAATTAAAAACTCAACTCATGAAACGCTGGTTAGCAGGAAGTTACTTTAGTTTGATGAAATACAGCAGTGATACCAAAGTCACCTCTCCAGGAAGAGGGAGACTCCAGCGAGAGGCTAATGACATAAAGGTTGCTAACCCGGAGATGTGATTGACTTGGAGTCACACTGTGATGATTATGTGGTCCCTTTATTTTTTTGAGTGGGTACTTACCTTACGCTGATCCAAGCCGGGTCACGCGGTCAGAGCAGGTTCTGGTGCTTTGAATTGCAAAAATGAAAGGCATGTTAGCAAAAGCAGGAACTTAGCTAAAGTTACCTCTCTGGGAGAAGCTGCTCTGCATCAAACTGGCCGTGGAGCCGTGAAATATCGCCTGGTCTGATGAGTCATGTTTTCTTTTACGTCCTATGAACAGCGTACCTGGAGAAGAGGGAGCATCAGGATGCATTATGGGAAGAAGGCAATCTGGGGTGTGATGCTATGTGCAAGGTTCTGCCGGGAAACCTTTGGGTCCTGCTGTTTAAATGAGAAAATATGTAGAACAATAATAGAATAATTGAACCTACTTAACAAAAAGCACTATTGCAGGCGGCTAGCGGGATCATTCTTCTTCTTCTGCAGAAGCGGTTCAGTGACGGTGTAACAAACACGATTTTGCGGAGCTGACTCGGCTCTGCAAATTGCCCACATCTCGATGCAATCGATCGCCGGTGGGATGCGCTGGAGAAACAAGTCCAATCCATCACAACTTGCAGGACTTGAAGGATCTGCTGCTAAAGTCTTGGTTCCAGATACCACCACCAGCACACCTTCAGAGATCAGAGCCCCAACGGGTCGGAGACGTTCGGCCAGTAAAACCTACACAAACTAAGGCTGGTGCTTAGCTAAATAGTGACGAGGAGAAATTAATGAAAAATAAATATATGCAGAGATAATATGAACTTGACAACCTGCCCAATTTATGTAAACAGAAAAATGAGTTTCAGAGAAAGTCGAGCGCATTGGTGATGACAACCAGGCGGAGATTTGTTGATCTATAACGCTCAAAACATGAATAATCCCCTTTTCTACAATTGCATAAATCAGCAGCAATGAAGCATGAAAATGCAAGTCAGACAACCCAAATAAATAAACCGCCTCGCTGCACAAAGATGACAGCAGACGCAGATTTCTCGATTTTTCTAAAAGATGACCGTCAGCGTATCGATTAAAGCCTAAGCAACGCTGTCAGCGCGGGAGAGCCGACCGTGGAAATGATTTGTGACGAATGCGTCACATGCTTTGCTTAGTATGGAGCGTCTGGGGAAGATGTAAATACGACGGCCTACCTGGTGCCTGATTACACGGATCCAATACTACAAGGAAATAATTATGGAAATGGGCCGCGAGAGCGACTGCAGCCGTGTTTACATCCTTGAAGCCACAATAGAATGTTTTACGCTGCTGGAGACCCAAGTGAGAATCTGACACTCTGGATGCAAGACAAAAAAAGAAAAAGCTGATTGATTGAACTCCGTGAAATTAAATGTGAAGTTAGTGCATAGTATTTTATGTAAAAAAGAAGTTTCCCCTGGTGGGTAGAATTTAAGCTATGAGAGTAAAATACGATATATATACCAGATGGATCTCCTCGACTCAATTCATTTGCACCAAATTTGGATTAAATCGGATTGAAAACGGTTGAAAAAGTTATGGCCCTTAAACCTTTGGAGTTGTAGCTCCCCCTAGTGTTAAAACTATACAACTGACCTTTTACCGCAATCAATCCAATTCTATCCCATGCTGAGGTCTATGTGGGTATGAAATCTGAAAATGATCCCCATAACAGTTTTTGAATTTTCCTGTACACTGTAAAAAAAAAAAAAAAAAAGAAAGTTTTTTTAAAATGAAGTACTTCCAACTTAAATTTGAGACCCAATAATACTTAGTTCAAGTTTGTATCAACCGGTGAACAGATTCTGTTTTTACAGTGTAGTTCTTATCAGAAAAACAAAGGTGGTTAAAAGTTTTTCTGGACCAGGAATGTTATTTCAAGGTTATCAAAGTTTATTCCAGGGACTGTAAAACATTTAAGACGCTGCAGATAGAAAGTAATGTGGAGTTTTATTGGAGTTTCTGATAAGTTCATTCCTGTTTTATTTTTAAAAATGTCTCCTCTTGTGTGTTAAATGTTACTTTCACATCTCGTCTCAACTTTTTTCACACCTTTTAGTCCAATTAGTCCCCAGTTGCCCTCTATGTGTTTTATCTCTACGCTCCCTCATCTCTTTGCCAATTTATCTTCAAGCCTTCCAGTCTCTCTCTCTTGTCTCTTTCATTGTTTTGATTCCCTGACCTTCACTGATATCTGGATTTCTGCGCTCCACATCTGATTGGTTGGCTTACTGCCTTTGCTTTGGCTTCTGCTAGGCTCCGCCTCTTTTTAGACCTCATCATTCCTGTGAAGAATCATACGCTCTGATTGTAAACCGAAGAAATCTTCTGGCTCTCTTGCTCTTTTCAAAATAATTCCACAAAATAATTGAATAAGCTTGGCAATTTTAAGATATAAAACACTATACATGGAGAATACAAATATATATATATATATATATATATATATATATTATATATATATATATATATATATAGCGCTCATTCAAATAGAACTGCTTGAAGGTTAAGATGGCAAGAAAAATGTTCCACAATGTAGCGAAAGTGTTTCCTTGTGCAGAAGAAAATCACACTCCTCTCAGGAAGGTGTCCTTCATCAGGGCACTTTGCCCCCAGGTTGCTCCGGCAGTAATCAATCGAAGGCCGTGGCTTTAATTGGCATCTATGGCGGGTCAACGGTCCTGCTGGAGCCGTGAAGAGGCGGCTTTCAGACCGACAACAAACCCAGAGAGAAATTGTTATTATAGCTGCTAGGTGGCTGTCAATGGCTAAACTCGGCGTGGTGTGTGTGTGTGTGTGTGTGTGTGTGTGTGTGTGTGTGTGTGCGGTGACATCAGTGAAGGCTCCAACCGGGCGGCGATGTCAGCTGGTGCCGCTGTGTGTGCGTGACAGCTGACATTGCCGCCCGGTTGCGAGGCCGCGGGCGGATGTACTGTTTCGCGATGTAGACACGCATGGCGATGATGTGGGTCGACATACGGTATCAGCTACATGATGGTGGGAGCACGTTACTGTCGTAGCAAGTCACATGGGAATGAACTGAGCGATGGGGTTTCCCACGCGGCATGTCTGCGGTAAAAGAGATCAGAACCATCAGAACTCTGATCGATAAGCGGGCCTCGTTCACAGACATCTCCATGTTCTGAAATCAGTTCTTAATAAACCCGATAATGTCCATTCTGAGTCCCTACCTCTTATTGTAAATGTGACTGGAGCGGTTTATGATACGACCCAGTGGAAGCATGTTTATGCAAAAAGTAAGGGGCCAAGGACGGAGCCCTGGGGGACACCACACCACATAAGGAGCAACAGAGGAGGAGGAGTTAACCACGACTATTGAGAAAGTTCTATTCCATAAATAGGATTCATTTTTGGTAAATTAAAGAATTTGAGGACTTATGCAATGTGATGCAACCGAAATATTTCTAATGAGGGTCAAATTATTTTCCAAAACCAGTCTTTACCAAAATGTTGAGAAAACGTCGAAATGTTTAGAATGAAGACAAAATGTCAAAAACACTTTTTTTTCCCGCATTTCAACCTGTTTTCTGGACATTTCATCTTTTTTCCACGTCGACTTTATTCTCAACATTTCGACTTAATGAAAAATTAAAAAAAAAAAAATCCTCCCCTTTTTCAGTTTCACTTTATTTTCAACATTTCTCAAAATGAAGTCCGATAAAAAAAAAAAAAATCTTCCTCTTCTCATTTTTTCCCCCTGACGCCTTACCCTTATACTCCTTCATGAGATTTAATTTATATGTTGACAAAATAGATTTTCCAGTAAAACACGCATATCGACAACCGGCACATGTTATGCGTGTAAAGTAATCTATCTTGATCCACAGCTCATAATAATAAAAATAAAGTATCCATCAGTATTAATTGAACAGCCGCGCGTTCCAGCAACCCGATCAAGTCAGGAATAGGAGACTTAGAAAGAATCATTTTACAGGAAAACCCGTCATTTCTCTGACAGGCGCTGCCGTCAACAAACACATAATGTGCATCGGGGCGGCCCCTGACACCACCTCGGCGTCTGTGACAGGAATATATCCGCATAAATCCATATTGGGGGCTTATTAGCCGAGCCCGACTCTTTATTGTCTATCTGTTCATTGTCACTTTTCTTCTTCTGTTATTAATTACCTCGGCTTAATATAAGTGGATTCCTCATTTCAGACGGTCATTAGGAGCGCATTACTGCGCCGCCGATGCGACGTGACTTATTTACTTCGCAACAATTTTTCTCTCCCGTGTTTGCCTCAGAGGTAAAGACAGGTTACGCCGGAGAGGAAACACACAAACAGCACACGCCGCCGCCGCCGCCGCCGCCGCCGTGTGCAGCCCGAGCCGCGAGAAAATGGATTTCCTAGTTTGCCTTTGCAACCCTCAGCAGGGCACTAACGTTATATTATTGGATGTTAGCACCTCTCAAGTTTTTCTATTACCTCGGTCCGTGACTTGACATCCCAGTTAAATAGAAGCACAACATGGGCCTTCAAGCTCGCTCGATTGTTCTGACCCGGTGAACCCCGCAGGGCCGAGGGAAACGGAGCTGGGGAGAGGGGATGGAGGGGGAGGGGTCTGCACCAGGGGAAAAGGCGTGTCCGCGCTCACGTGTGCATTCAGCATGGCCGCTACTTACACGCACCAACGTCCTGCATGGATTTTTTTTTTTTTATTGCTAAATCCAGTCGTGGCTAAAGTTCATCGACGGTTGATCGGATCTCGCCGGATGATGAATGGCGGCGGTTGGATGAAAACAAATAGCTGTCCTTCCTCTCACTCAGCCCAAACAACCGCTCGTAATCACGTAAGCACGCCAACATATCCTGCCTACTTTCAAACGTCGGGGGGATTTTTAACGCTAAGAAAGAAAAACGAAATACGGAAAATTTGCATATTTTATTTCTTCGGGACAATTTCATGTTCTTGGTCCTAAATTTCAAGGAAAATAACAAATTGTTTGGTCAAACGTGTTTTTTATCGGCAAAATAACTTCAAAAATCTCATGTCATTTTTATATTTCATGAAAAAAATGGTGGAAGTATTTGATCCTCATTAAACGATTTCTTTTTGAATTTATTCCGTACGTTTTCACGCGCCATAATATGCCAAAAATGACTATTTATATGTCGGGGACATCCAGGAATCATTGCCCCAAGAATCCTTGTGTTAACGCAATAACTCAAAAACCTTATCATGGATCTTTTCTCCAATTTTAGCCCCATATAGTCCGAGATTGAACTGGTGCGAGGAAGAACTGGAGTGTTTTTGGGAAAGTTTGGTTGTATACTTCTGCAAATGAATCGACTCGAGGAGATCTATGTTATATATATATATATAACGGTAGAGCAGGACATGAGCTGGGGAAATATGAAAAGTTAGAAGGATAGAGGAGAAGAAGAACAAATCAGTTAATGAATAAATAAATCATCTCGAGTTTTTTCCACCGTGAACATGCGTCACTCCAGTCCAGAGAGGTCGTTCAGACGAGCTGCTGCTCGTCACCGTGGACGGTCACTCATGGGGTTTCAAAATAACACAGTTGAAAAGGTGCAGTGTATTGTTGTGATTGCGAAAAAAAATAATATCCAGTCTACTTCATGTCTCATTCACAAGGAAAAACTTTAAAAAAAGAAGCACCAAACATCACAATCAACCCAGAGCAAATAATAGCAATCAAGCTACGTTTAGGCCGACAGTGGGAAGCACTCGAGTGAATAGTCCTCTTACCGCTTCATAATGAGCGTAGGGGGCGTGTTCCAGCCGCGACAGTCAGACACATACGCCATCAGAATCGTTCAGACTAAAAGAAATGATGCCGTGGCGTCGTTAAAGGCCGACCTCGCCGGATGAAATAAAAAAAAATGGAGCCGTAGCCTTTACGGGTTATTTCTTGTAATTTCAGAATCAGATTCAGAATCAGAAGCTTCTTAATCGACCGACAACTCCGACAATCTCTCTCAAATGGTCTGTGGTCGCTCGACCGCTGAGCCTTCCACTTCAGCGTCTCTGTTCCGCCCCCCGAGCCCCCACCTCCACCCCTAAGTGAATGTTAAAGCTATCAAAAGAACAGAGGCAGCAATAGTTGCATTCTTGTCCAAAGGAAGTTGACAATTCCTTTAAAATAACGATAATCTTTATCGATGGAGAACTTTTCAAAACTTCATCACAAAGTGTTTCACAAAGGCCACAAAAAATAAATAGATAAAAGCCGATGTAATGTTTATATAGACGCTTTTTTAGGGCCTTAGTCGTCTACCCGAGGACCTCGGGGTGCATGCAGGTGCTTACGGTACTAAAAGTCCGGAGATATAAGGAGAGGCTGAGCGTAAAAGTAATCTATAAAAGTAATCTATAAAATCCCATCCTAAAACAAACTGGGGGCTACGAGACGCTACAACAGAAGCGATGTGGTCACGTCTCTAAGTGAGTTCTGGATGTAATACGGTAACTGAAACTATAATATCGTAATAGTTATCCACTGCTTCTCTTTAGTACATAACGTTTAGAATGCTGCCAAACTCCGCCTCCCTGCTTTCATCAATAAAAAATGTCTTCCTTGAAGAGATGAACGTCTTATCTTTCCAAAATCACCCGACCAATTTGAAAAGGTCACAGGTTAGTCCAAATTTGATGCATATAAATTTGGTTTGAGGGTATCTAAATTGTAAATATCCTATTTTATTCTGGTAGTTCATGTTTTACCCACCAGGGGGAGATTTTTAATGTAAAACGCAGTTTTCCAGACAGACTACAAAAACAATATCACGGATCATTTTCAGATTTTATACCCACATTGACCTTGGTGCGAGGAAGAACTGGATTGATTGTGAGTAAGGTTGGCTGCATATTTTTGACACTGGGGGGGCTCTGCATGCGAACAACCGTTTTCTTCTTCTTTTTTTTACATGTGCTCCTAAGTGGGAAAAACCCGCCTCCTTTCTTTGGGCTGTGGTTCTGAAGTTCTGTTCATTTGGTTTGATGTCGTTGGAGGCTGCACTTATAGGGCTCGTCTTCCGGTTCTGCTCCGTCCCAAAAGCCGACTCCAGAGCCGACAGCATTTTTTAAAAACGTCAGATGAGCCGAGGCTGATGCTAATCCGTGTGATATTAATAACTCACCTGTGTGTTTGTAGCAGTGTGCGGTTGCAGGAGTGTGTTTGTGTGCTGCCAGAGAGAGAGAGAAAGAGAGAGAGAGAGAGAGAGAGAGAGAGAGAGAGAGAGAGAGAGAGACGGAGTCAAATCAAACACCCACAGCTCCCCCTAGCTTCCACACTGTGAACAGCAGCCAGGGGTTTGGAGGAGTGAGTGTTTCCCTGCTGCTTTCTGAGCGGCTCTGAGCTCATTTTATCCTGATTTCAACGGTGCTTGTGATCTGGACCGGAGCAGGACCGGGTCCAGTGGTTTTCTGTTGCTTTGATGAAACAAGCTGGTGTTCCACTTCATCAAACCGTTAAAGAGGGCAGAAATGTTTCATCTCTCTGATAACTAAAAACTCAACTTATTCCACTTCTTTTTACGTTTATTATGTTTTTGTTCAACAGTTTTTACAGTGAATCTGTGAACGATGTTTCATCATGTTCAGCTAGAGCATAAAAAGGTGTTTTTATTTGGATTACAAAGAAAATGCAGAAAAAGAAACAACAACCGAATGAGCATAATGTGTCATAAATTGACAGTCCAGGTTCACACAGTGACAAAGTCCAGGTTCACACATTGAAACAGTCCAGGTTCATACAGTGAAACAGTCCAGGTTCATACAGTGAAACAGTCCAGGTTCATACAGTGAAACAGTCCAGGTCCATTCAGTGAAACAGTCCAGGTTCATACAGTGAAACAGTCCAGGTTCATACAGTGAAACAGTCCAGGTTCATGCAGTGAAACAGTCCAGGTTCATACAGTGAAACAGTCCAGGTTCATGCAGTGAAACAG
>VRLP01006577.1:0-27505 GCA_009660295.1 Lophius piscatorius
CCCACCACACACACAACCCAACACAAAACCACAACCACACACTCGAGCCCGCGGGGGGGGGGGGGGGGGGGGGGGGGGGGGGGCCGGGGGGGTCAGTACCAGTCATTAAAGAAAACAGATTTGAGCAATAAATTTGGTCTTGGAG
The DNA here is from genome assembly GCA_009660295.1 of Lophius piscatorius. Classification (NCBI taxonomy): domain Eukaryota; kingdom Metazoa; phylum Chordata; class Actinopteri; order Lophiiformes; family Lophiidae; genus Lophius; species Lophius piscatorius. Next base: position 146 of record VRLP01006577.1, read on the forward strand.
GGTCCACTGGAATGACAGTTTCAGACAAAAACCCCGTTGGCAAAGTCCAAACGTGCCCCAGTGCATGATGGGAGTCGGCGTGGAGGAGGATCAACGGCAAACTGTGCTCAGTGTTTGAACCCGTGAAAAAAGGAGACCGTAGAGAAGATTCACCCTTTATTCGATCAAACCTCAATTCCTCAAAAATGTGTTATACACCCGTCAGCCATAACATTATGACCATCTGCCTAATATTGTGAAGGTCATGCCGAAACATCTGCGAGTGGGGGCGTCTTTTGGTCAAACTGGAGTGACCAGCACGTCCGACAGACGCTGGATTGGATTAAGACCTCGGGGATTTGGAGGTCAAGTCAGCACCTTGAATTTACGAATGTGGTCTTCATACCAGTCCTGAACCGTTTTTGGAGCGTCGTCCTGCTGAAGGAGCGCACTGTCATCAGGGAATACGGTAACCATGAAGGGGTGGGGGTGTTTAAAGTAGGTGATACGTGTCAAAGTAAGATCCACACGAATAGTAGAACCCAAAGTGTCCCACTGCCTCCCCCCAGCTTGCTTTCTTCACATAAGGCGTCCCGGTGCCATCTCTTTCCCGGGTTTTGGACCCACCAGACTGTCCATGTGATGAAAAAGAAAACATGACTCATCAGATCAGGCCTCCTTCCTCCACTCTTCTGAGGTCTAGTTCTGATGCCGAGGTAGCCACTGTAGGCTCTTTCAGCAGTGGGCAGGGGTCAAAGGTCACTGACTCGTCTGCAACTTGGCAACCCCCTGACACAGAAAAACCTTTTATCAGAAACAGCATTAACTTCTTCATCACTTCTGAAGAAGCTCCTGGGATTAGAAAACATAATGTTCTGGCTGATCGGTATATATCAGCGGGTAAAAAATAAAAAGTGTGTTTTGTCACTGCAAAAATGAAAACAGTAGATTCTTAATAATCTGCAGGGACAAGGTGCTCAGAATCCTCCAGAGTCCATTGTTAGATCTTCTCTCGTTGCCTTGCTGACTCTGGGCCGGTCTGGGATCTGATTCTGTAGCAGGTCCCTAAATGTCACCGGAGGCTGGGGGGAGCGCCGTGGGGAGCGCCGTGGGGTCCACGTCGGGGGGGAGCATCATGACTCTCTTGTGACTGTTTACACCAGTCGACGCGACATTACTCTGGTCAGGAAAATCACGCAGGGGATTCCTGCCGCCACCGCCCAGAACCGGTCGCCTGTTCTGTATTCAAGTACTGCAAAGGAGTTTAGCTCCAAAATTAAAATAAAAAAAACAACATTCTGTCATCCGCCTCCTAAGCGAGGCGTCTCTGCGTCACGCAGCTGCTCTACACATTCCGTCCGTCTCGGGGAAACCTTGCTTAGTAGTGCGTGTCGGATAAAGCTACCACAGAAGGCCAACAGTACCGTCAAACAAAAAAACAAACCCAAAAGAGCCTGACCCGACAGACAGAGTTCACATACTGGAGCCGGTGAAAGGTTCAGAGTAAGGCCCCTGCAAAAATACAAGACCACAAAATAAGAATGAGCTCACAAAAAGAAAAACACACATCGAATAAATCAACCCGAGTCTTTTCTACCAAATGAATCCCCAAGCTGCGTGGAGGAAGGTGACGGGTTTAAGTCCCTCCCCTTCGGCGGCCCGTCAGTCTCTGGGATTGGTGGATCCATCAGTGTTGACACCTCTGTCACCCAATGAGGTAACTGTGTTTCAAAGTCAGGTCGCCTTCAGCTGATCCGTCTCCTGCTCACGCACGCAGGAGGCGGGTTCTTCTCCCTACAGAGTATCGGGTCCGTGGCTGGATTCAAGTTCTATTCCTTTGGCGGGCCAACACCCGTCGCTCCTCAGTTGTCCACCTTCACAGGGCCTGGATCACTGGGTCGTTTGGGCACGATGTCCTCCAGCTCTCCTCGTGATATCTTCTCCCACTGGCCCAGATTCTGCCTGCAGACACAAGAACCAAACGCTCCATCAAAGCTGGATCAGAACCCCGCCCCTAATGCAGACGTTTAACGAAGATGAAAACATGTCAGCCATCAAACCCAATTATTCATGGTTTAAATATAAGTTATGTTAGCCTAAAAACAAGATCTGATGAATCCGTGTATTTATTCATGCAGCTCTTTTAAAAAGAAATATTTACAAAGTTCTGGAGTTCTGCGTAAGAACGTTATTTACAACGACTTCTTCTTATATTTTTACGTATAATTAGTGTAGAGATATTTATATTTCTGCTCCCTGACTGGAGGGCCTCTGCGTCGCCTTTAAATATTCCGACGCTTCCTGTCGAAGCCGGCGGAGAGGGGCGGGACTTCCTGTTGTGCGGGAGGATAAATCCTGCAGCCTCTGAGACTCACTTGCAGGTTCTGAGGAGAGGACTGGACGGAGGGAAAAGCTCCGCTAGTGTTGTGTAACATGGAATGGCCACGGCGTTGTAGAATCCCACCTTAAAAACAAAAAGGGTGCAAAAACGAGAGAATTAGTCCGAGGAAGCAGTTTGGAACACAGCACCGTAAGAACCGGGTCAACGGGCCTTTTCTTCGGCACCGATCACCAGGAGTAGACGACCTACTTGTCCTTGAGGGACCTCGTCCTTCTTGTCTCTGTCCATCATCGGGATCGGCTGCAGCCCGATCTTCTTCATCTCGTCTCCCTGTGGGAGAACCCAGACATTTCCTTTTATTCTGGACACTGCAGCAGAACCTCTGAATGATCGGTTCCCTCAGACCGTCTGACAGCCTGATGCAGAAGCTCTTTCTTTCAGAGGTTTGAATTTCTGCACAGATTAAAACCGGTTTCAAGCCGGCGGTACCTCAGCCCAGAACTCTGCGTAGATGTCGTTGGCTGTGAGTCGTGTGATTTGCCATTTCTTGGTTACAGAACACAGGTCACACGCCGTCATCATCAGACCAATCACACGGTCCCTGGAGGAGAGCACAGCCCAATTAACGTCGAGCAGAAAGACTCAGTGCTCCGTTTATGTCTGGACCGGGTCGGCGTCTCTCAGATCGATAATGAGACCAGGTGTGGTCCCGACCCGAGTCACTGGGGCCTGACCTGTGCGAGTGGTTGTTCAGGTCCAGCGCCCGGGCGTTCAGCAGCTCCGTCAGCTGCTGGTGGTTGTTGAAGTAGAGGGCCAGGTCGGTGGCGATGATGGCCTTGCGGATGATGTCCAGCACCAGCTCGTACTCGCTGGAATTCAGGTTGGAGAAAATATTGTGCCCTTCCAGCTATGAGAAACAAAGAGATCAATAAAAAAGCAAAAGCTCCACTTATGAGGCGTTCGGCTCAGCTAGACTACAGCAGGTTGTAAGTTCACGTCCGCCTGAGGGTCCGCGCTCTGACAGCGGGTCCTGGACGGTACACAAGAGGGTCTTCTGACTACACAAAGCTTTCAGTGTGAGGGGGAACACTCGTGTATTTCATGTGCTCTTATTTTGAAGGATTACAGTGGAAGTAAGGCCGGTCGGCATTGTGTATGTGTTCTGACCCGTTGAATTTTCGTCCTCCTTAAGGTGCTTTTCTTAAACCAACTGTATGACCTCTGTAAAGCGGTTCGGTCTGTTATATCTTCTTTGTTTAGGGACTTCAGAGTTCGTGGCTTTGATCTGTGCTGCCGCTAGCTTTAGCCGCTCTGCTAACGTTAGCTTCTTGACACTTTTTGGGGTGATTTAATTTGAAGTGTGTGATTAAGTTTGTTGTGCTGAACGTTTTCCTCAACAGCTTATTTTGTCCTTACTGGCGTTTCAAAATGTGAACTTCGTGTTTTTCTGGTTTACTTGCGAGACGTTTGGAGACGTTGTAACTCATGATGGTGTGCGTTTACGGCGCATGTGTGTAATCTGTACGCCATCATCTGATGGCGATTTCTTCAAACTAGGCCTCCTGGCGCCGATCGATTGTTGCACCTCTCCTAAATAGAGCAGAAATGCTGCTTCTTCTACGCATAAAGACTTTAGCACAAACTACAAGTTTGTATTATTAAGAAAAAAAATGTTTCCGAGTTGCAAATAGAGATTTTTGAAGCGTCATTTATCATGTTTTACGTGACTAAATCTGGTTTCCTGCTGAACATCTTCCCACTTTGCGGCTTCATTTCGGGTCATTCCTAAAACCCTCCCCATCCCCCCTCGTTGAAGCTGCTCTCCTCTTCTTCAGCCCTTCAGCCTGCAAACACGCCCAGATACGCTGGCGTGATTGAAGAATCAGAAAGGTGTTTGGTGAGGAAGGTCTCTAACTGCATACAAGAGGCTGGAGGAGGACAGATGGTCTGATGTGTCTGGTGGAGCTCTACCTGCAGGATGGACACGGTCTGAGAGAAGTGGTGCTGTTCCATGGTGGAGGTGGAGTAGAGAGCAGCCAGCGGGTGGTCAAACTTCTGCAGGTACGTGTTGCTGTAGCCGCGATGGTCCAGATCGTGGCACAGGCAGGCTACCAGCAGACCCTTCTTCTGTCAACCACATCGGGGCAGAAAGCGGGACAGAAACAATTACAAAAGAACCCCAAACGTTAGTCTCGCTTTTGAAGGTTTGGATTTGTGTCAAGGAGCGGTAAAACTCAGACCTAACAAGGAGCAAACCTCGATCTCTGTGAATGTCCCAGAGGTTTTCTGCAGGATGGCGTACATGCAGTGGGCCACCGTCACCGCGTGCTTCCAGTTGTGGTAGGGCACGCGGCGGTAGTTCTTCCGTACGGACATGGTGAAGCGACACAGCTTCTCCAGCTCAAAGCTGCGCGAGGAAGGACAGAATGACATCAGTGATCGGCGCCATCTTTAAAGGAGGACTTGATGGGAGCCCGCCGTCACGTTACCTGGTCTTTCCACAGGAGCTGTGAACCATGTAGATGAAAACAGCCGGCCAGATCTCCTCAAAGGGATTAATGTCAAAATGGAACCTGGAAGAATCGGGCCAGAGACGGGAGGCGGGTCTTAAAATAGCATGAAGGTCACACAGAGGATCTGGACCGCCTCGCGGCTGCAGAACTACCTCACACAAACGCTCACTCACGTTTCTATGTCTTTATAAATGGGGGCGGGGAGGTTGAGCTGGGTGAGGGTCTTCCATTCCTCTGAGGTGCAGATGCTGTGATAGGACAGTTTCTCCATGGTCACCCTGTAGATGCACTCCGATTGACGGATTCTGTGGTACATCTGCGGAGAAGCACAAAGACCGTCGGCGCCAAACATCAAATTCCGTTCCTTGACTCTGTAAAAAAGATCCAATGTAAGTTTTTCTGCGACGACCCTGTGTCCTATTTTTATCAGCAGGTCTGTTTCCACATCTGCGTTTCATCCCTGTCCCCGACCCAGACCAGAACATCGTCCATCATGGATCAGGTTCCGGGCCGGGGTGAGTCTGTTCAAGGCATAAATTACAGTTGAGCATAAATCCTGTCGGTGGACGGATGCAGACGCCTTTTCTTACGTTAGCTGCTCACTAGAGGATAAAAGGCCCCCTTTAATACTCGACTGCCCTAATGGTCGGGGGGGCGTGGCCCGATTCTGGGCTCATCTCAAACGACTATTTATGCAAATAATTCAAGTGTGTAGCCTGGATAGTATTATCTTACTGCTCCCGATCTAGAATCGTAAACATCAAAGCCTACAAACATACAGGTACGTTGGTGAAAATAAGCCAATCGCAATCAAGTCCATGAAGAATGATGTGATCTACACTGCAAAAAGTAGAGGGCGGGCTTGAGCAGCGGGAGGGGGGGAAAGAGAGAGAGAGAGAGAGAGAACGAGAGTGGGAGAACGAGAGAGGGGGAGAGAGAGAGAACGAGAGACAGAGAGAGAGAACGAGAGACAGAGAGAACGAGAGAGAGAAAGAGGGAGAGAGAGAACGAGAGATATAGAGAGGGAGAACGAGAGAGAACGAGAGAGAGAGAACGAGAGACAGAGAACGAGAGACAGAGAGACAGAGAGAGAGACAGAGAGAGAGAGAACGAGAGACAGAGAGAGAGAGACAGAGAGAAAGAGACAGACAGACAGAGAGAGGGAGAACGAGAGACAGAGAGAGGGAGAACGAGAGACAGAGAGAGAGACAGAGACAGAGAGAGAGAGAGGGAGACAGAGACAGAGAGAGAGAGAGAGAGGACGTTGAAGCTGCTGTAGGAGGAGATCTGTGGGTCAGACGTAGATGTTTTCAGGCTGGTTCCTGGTTCTGTTCACTCACATTTGCACAGTGTAAGGCCAGAGCACAGAAGACAGCAAACATCTTAAAGTTGTTCTCATCCGTTTTGGTGAAGGCACTTCCGCTTAGCTTGTTAACCATCTGCACCACGCCGATGACGCTCCCCCTGCTCACGATGGGCATGCACAGGATGTTGCGTGTGGTGTAACCGGTTTTTATGTCCACCTCCCTGTTGAGCAGAAACATCCAGACGTTAAAGTCTGACATTCATTTTTTATGTCGTGATCAAAACATCAGCAGCGTGGTTAAGTTTTATAATGTCGGTTCTGATGACTGCATTATTTTTAGAAAGTCAGTCAGTCGATGGGAAGAAGGTTGTGTGGTTTCTTCCTTTCATGCGAGAATATGAACTGTTCCTCACTGATGGGGGTCCGGCCGCCTGATCCTGTTCCAACAGGCTATTTATGGATTTATAAGAAATGTTTTTTACCAAACTTTCCATGAACCATAAATATAAGTGCAGAAAGATGGGAAAAAAAAATAAATAGCAATAAAATAAATTATATTAAAAATAATGATTTAAAAAAAATTAACTGTTGGCTCTTCGACCCAAATTAAACATAAAAAAAACACAAACAAAGATCTGAATATTTATTAGAGTAATAAATGAACTAAAACGAGTTTAAAGAGATTTTATTCCTTTATGCATTATTAAATAAAAACTTCATTTAAAACTTGTTTTTTGTTTATAGAAGACGAAGGTTTGCCGTTATATTCTGTTAAATTCTGTTGGACTGAGCCCAAACTGTTCTGTAGGAGATAGACACAAAAATGGGAACCGGGGGGGGTTCAATACTTTCTCACAGCAGAAGTGTGGGCTCACCTGTTGAAGCGCGGGTCTGCATAGGCATCTGGGATATTTAAGACTTCACCTGTCCGAGCCACCAGGCCCGCGATTCCCTTGTCTATGGAGAACCTGCACGGGCGGAGGAGAGGAAATAAATGTGTGGAGGGTGGAGTTCTCTAACGCAGAGAAAATGTTTATTTAAAAAAAAAAGAAAGAAATGATAGAATCCTTGTAAAAATGTAATTAAAATATTTAAAATACGCAACTAGTGAGTAAATGAAATGTTTCCACGCACAGAGGAATATTATTATTATGTTATATTATAAATGGATTAAATGTACAAACCTAATTTCTTTGGTTTTCCTAAAGACAGGTTTTCCTTCGATCTCCTCTCCGATATCAAAGAGGTCGGAGTAGAGTTCCTTGTTGTTGTGATCTACCTGGAACAGTGCACACCTGTCGGCATTCACCAGGTTCTTTGCATATATCTGTAACACAGCGGAGACAGAACCTCCTCAGCATCGATGGCAGAACCTGAAGAAGAACCTCTAGATGCTGCTGCTTCATTTACGCGTAACTCAAATCTTACATTTGTCTTCTATGGATGGAAACTTTAATTTTTAAGGTAGGGCGTTAAACAAGACAAAGAAGCTCTCTGGGTGGAGGCCAAAGGTCATAGACACAGACCTGGGTCATTCCAGGTCATTTCAGTTAGTGGGTTTAAACGGGCCGCTTCATTCGACACCCCCAGAAGAAAAAAAAATCAAAGGAAAGCCTAATCTGCACATAAACCTAAATGCTGCGTGTAAACTCTGTCAGAATGAGGTTTCATTCATTCACAGGAGGGTAGAATAAGTCCTTTCGGGAAGAAGGTGCCGGCATTCTACGATCAGAGAGTTTGTTCTAGAACTCTCAAAGAATTTAGCACGAAAGTCAGAATTAATGAACTCTACCAACACGTCCAAGAAAACCGTCAGGACACGAAACGGACCGACGCCGCGAACAAACTTCTGGAAAACTTTGGAAGACGCTGATTTTATAATCGGCAATTTATTATCATGCATAAATCCCCCAACAACAAAGTGGATCAGGACCACCAACTTGACCTTTTATGGAGCATGAATGAAGTAATGAAAGAGCTGGGATAGGCTCCACCACCGTTACCCTGAATGGGAGGAGTGGTCACGGAGAATGAATGAATCAAAAAGCCTCCAAATTGAGGTGGATCTGGGTTTTCAGAATAAGAGCGCGTGATGAGTTTCCTCTCTTAACGTTACGCCGCATGAAGTTGAGTTTAACGTTTACATTTCTGGTGAGTTTACCACAAAACACGGCCTCATTGATAACTTCATGTTTGCTAACGTCATAACGATGAAGTGTTAGTCAGAGTAAAACCACGCTGAGGTACCGACGAGGCTTTGATTTGATCCACTTTTCCTGATTTCCCCGTGCCTCCAGTAGTCTATGGGAGTAAATCTGAGTTATCATCAGCTGTTTCCTTCATTAAAAGAGTCAAGGCAACAGAAAAAAAGAGCCCTGGTCACATGATAGACGCCCACCTCCTGACAAATCTCATCTATGCACTCGTCTGTCAGCTGTTGACAGCTCCTCTGATTGATGTGTCGGCGCATGTAAACAGTCAAACAGGAATATTCTACGGGACTGACTTCAGTCTGAAAGGAGAAAAGCGTCCGTGTAAACCCAGATCTCTGGAATGACCTGAGATGACCCCGGTCACAAAGGTGATGAAGTACAAACACAGACAGAAACAGGAAAATCAAGTCCCACTCATTCCAACAAGCAGCAAACATGTGGATGGTGGTCTACCTGCAGCCGTTAGCACTACTTTAACACACACAGCTGAACACACACACCCCAGGACAACAAGGGGAATGAACACATACTTATAAGGGGAATGAACACATACTTATAAGGGGAATGAACACATACTTATAAGGGGAATGAACACATACTTGTAAGGGGAATGAACACATACTTGTAAGGGGAATGAACACATACTTATAAGGGGAATGAACACATACTTATAAGGGGAATGAACACATACTTGTATGGGGAATGAACACATACTTGTATGGGGAATGAACACATACTTGTAAGGGGAATGAACACATACTTGTAAGGGGAATGAACGCATACTTATAAGGGGAATGAACACATACCTATAAGGGGAATGAACACATACTTATAAGGGGAATGAACACATACCTATAAGGGGAATGAACACATACCTATAAGGGGAATGAACACATACTTGCAGGAATCACACTCACCATGATGTGTTCAAGTAGAGAATCTATTGCCACAATGTTATCAAAGTATGTTCTGTGCGAAAAGAAGAAATGGTGCATTGAGATGTTTGACAAATGGGAAGCTCTGATGACGTTCACATTCAGGACATGAGATCTAGGCTTCCTACAGACGCACTCATTTCTTCTGTTATGATATCTGGTCTGGCATGGAACAAAAAAAAAAAAAGAGGTCCAGACACTAACAGACAAAAATCAGAACATTGAGTCACTAAGATTTCATCAGAATTCATGTTGAGTCCAGAAACGGCGGCGGCTCTTACTTTGACACGTCTAGCAGGAAGTCATTGAGCTCCGTCTGTTTGGAGAGACCTTTGCACACCTGCAAACAAGGGGAAATGGGTCACGACCCGGTATTCTGAGTGTCACAGGTTTCTCCCGCGCGTTCTGTAAACAACCAAAGTGCTGTCCGCACACATCCCTGTGGGCCGCCTCCTCGAGTCTCAGTGACAACAGAGCGTTGTGCAGGAGGTGCTGACCCAGGAGTGCAGTGTTCTGCAGTGCTGCTCAGCCGGGCTCAGAGGCCCGCTGTGGCCAGCGCTGCAGTGGGAACCTGCGTCTCTGAGGGGTTGCGCTATTTTGCTCATTTCAAAACAGCAGCGGGGCGTAATGACGTCTTTGGGGAGACCGGGCCCAATGAGAACCCAGTTCCTGTACACAGTGGATTTCCCCCATTAAAAACACCGGTGCCGAACCAGCGCAAACAAAGCTGCTGGAGATCACAATAGGAGGGACGGCTGAGGGTCCAGAGCTGCGGTACTGTCTATCAAAGCAGGCCGCTGAGGACGTTTGCTCACCTGGACTTGATGAATGGCGACCGACGCCCACGCCAGGTTTGCTGTTGCAACCTGGACAAGGAACAGAACACACCGTAAAACATTCTGAGCAGAACTCGTCTGAAGTAATGTCAAAGGTTACGAGCCGCAACGCAATCTGGAATCAACAACAAAGTCAAATTATGTACAGGACCCCTCCGTCTGCAGCAGAGCATCATGGGTAGTGACTGTAAAGTAAGACCAGCATTTTGATGAAGATGAGCGAGAAGAAACCTCCACCGGGGAATATGGTGCATTAGTGACTGTTTCCAGGACACTGAATGGAATATTAATATCATAAATTATGTTAATTATCTCCACCAAGGAAGGGGCTCATTTTTTCAATGCGTTTGTTTGTTTGTTTGTCCGTTTGTTTGTTTGTTTGTTTGTTTGTCCGTTTGTTTGTTTGTTTGTTCATTCAGAAGCCCACCATCTAGCAGAGATCGGAAACAGATCCAGATTAAGGTGAATACCAGGCTAACTGCGGTTCTGTGAGCCTGGACCCAGGTGTGTGTGGTGTCTGGGTCAGACTGACCTCCTGGTGGCTGAGGTTGAAGGGTTCCTTGCCCCAGTGCCGCTGCAGCTCCAGGATGGCGATGAAGTCCCCGATGGCGGTGAGGATGGGGAGGCACAGGACAGAGCGAACGTGGATCCCTGAGTCCTGCCCTGTGCCGTCGGGGAAACGTTCGTCCTGAAAACGCAGCGGTCAGTAAAAGTCGTCAGGGGAACTGTTTGGACTTCAGCGGGCGGGTCAGCCTGGATCCGCTCAAAGGGATTACAAATAATTCAAACAGCTCTGCAGAACAAACATTTCTATTAAGAGAAAAATGTACTTCAAGAATCTTAATATTTCATTTTGATCTTTTTTTTGTGTCATTTTCCCTGCAGAAAATTCAGAACCGAACAGAACACGGGTTAAAATTCAAAGTATGTCATTATTTTTCTATTTTTAGCCTAATGGCGCTGACTGCATTGAACCCACTTAAATACAAATGGGGGGCTTGAACATTGACCAGCCGTATCATTAAAAGCATCCGCCCTATTTTTGTGTCGGTATCTCTTTTTACCGGTAAAACAGTTTGTGTTCTGACAGCTTTTAATCAGAACTTTTCAATCTGTGCTACAGTAGTTCCTCTGTGGGATCTGAAAACACGGGCTGACCTTCAGTCCTGCTTATTAATGACCCCGTCATCCGTTTTCTGTTCTGGTTCTCCTTCCTCAGCCCCTTTCAGTAGGTTCTAACAGCTGCAGAACCCGACAACACCTGCAGCTCTAGAGGTGATTTGACCCAGTTGTCTAGGAACTGGACCCCCGTCTAATTCCCTCAGGTAACGCAAGGCAACTTTATTTATGGTGGACATTTCAGCAACAGGACAATTCAATGTGCTTTAAAGGAACAATCCAGAAATATTCTACAAAGTGAGATAAAAACGGGAGAGTTCTCCACCTTCATGTTACATCACAACATCACAACCTCCTAACTGGACTTCCTCAAACATTGGCCCACCGCCACCGCGGCTTCAAACTCTCTCATGAGCTCCGGGCTCAAAGCAGACGACAGACGTTTCAAACAGGAAGGTCTGTAACACAGAGTCAAACAACGACGCAGTAAATCTCCTGCGGGTTGAAAGTGAGCTCACCCCCACGACGTCCTCCACCAGCATCGTTTTGCGAGTCTTGGCGACATGAGCGGCAACGGTGGTCCCAAACGCGATGGGGATGAGGCTCGGTGGGCCGTCCTTGGCACCCGTCGGGGTGAACAAACATAAACTCTAGTGAGGGGCGTGGCCGAGAAAAGAGGGAAAGACAGGGAGACGAAATTAAAACCTCAAGTACGAGCTCGGGACCGCGTCAGAGTTTGACATGGACTCACTCCATGAGGTCTGAACTCACATTGTTGCATTGTCCGAAGAAGTAAAGTGAAAATCCATCAGCCTTCGTCGCTGCAGAAATGAGAGAAGAAGAAGTTCTTTTAATACAGATTAATCAGTAACAACCGACATCACGCCGTCTGTCCACGCGCCACATTCTTCCAAGAGGGTCCAGAAACAGACGGCCGGCGTTCCTTAGAGTGAAGACCTGATAATGAGACGTTTCATTACCGTCTATTAAAAACGTCCCGTATAACAACCGGGGCTTTAACGGCCACTCAGGTCATCTCACTCCCAGTCCTCCTCTCTCCGTCCCACATCAGGCTGATATGTGGGACATGTCCTCAGACCAAGAGACATCAGAGAGACGCTCTTCACAAAATAAATACTATGGACATAACTTTTTATTTAAGTTGAGGAATTCAATCAGGGAGATTTGGACTTCCTGTCGTGATGACAGCGTAGGTCACATGGGTCGGATCTTCAGTTAAAACTTCTGTTCAAGTGAAGAAGAAAAAACAAGGTACATTTTTGCGGCGGCTGTGAATCACACCACCTCTTAAGAATGAATTTTCTGCTAAAGGTATTTGGACTTTCTGGCCCGAGTCTTTGGAGATGTCCACACAAACAGACTGAACGTCAGAACCACATTCTTCTCTGGAAAAGAGACATTTTTGCCTGCAGTCCAAGTGTTCCTCCGCAGACGCGAGCTGGAACAGCTTCTACCTGTCTGGATGATGTTGCACAGGTCGTAGAGCAGGAGTTTGTTGTCTCCTGCGGTGTCCAGGCGCTGCTCCATGTAGCTGTTGAGTTCGTACACCACATCTTGCATATTGCTGTCCTGGTACTGCTGGACACACACACAAAATGCATTTTCTACAGTTTTGCTACAAACTGATGGAATTTCACAATCCAGCAAACAAAGACAAAACGTGACGACGGCCTGTGTTCTGTTCGGCTGCAGCAGCGAGCTACTGACTTCATCTCCGTTCATCTCATTACCCTCCACCCCAACCCCGTCGTCCCCAGAGGACGCCGCTGGAGCTCCTCGCCGACCATTAGAGCCCTGGCGAGCTCTCAGAGCGTGATGGAAGGTTACGCAAGAAGCCGAGCTCCTGCCCTGTAGGACGCCAGACAGCGTCTCTTTCTGAGGAGGTGAGGACAAGCCGGCGGGGGGAGCGCCGCACTAGAAACCCCCCCGACCCATAGGATGCTTCCTATGCTCTCACATCCTGTTTGTTCAGACGTATGGATGACGCAATGAGGGGTCAAGGGTCACCTGCTCTCTTCATCTGAGTGAGATGAGTGAAGTTAGGGTGGGCTCTTGGGGCCTCGGTGGGTCCCCTCACCTCTCCGACTGAGAGGACAGGTGAGGGGACGCACGCATGAGGACGAGCTGCTCGTTGCCATAACGTCTCAGACGTCAGGAGGGCAGCGGCCGTCCCCCCGGGGAGGTTCTCCTTCCACCAATGTCAGTTTGATTCTGGCTGGATTGTCTGATAGATTACGCAAAACTCCACGGGGCTGGAATGTTCCCCAAATAAAGTAAAAGGATTGTGTCCATAATTTTACCCCGAGTCATTTTTCAACAATGGTGTGAAAACGCTAATTGTAATCCCTTGACAGCGCCATCGTTGAAGCTCGTTAACGCTCAAAAAATAAAGACGAAGATGGAATCTAAAGGTTCGTGTATGTTTCGCTATTTCGTTTCGGAGACGAATAATGAAACCAAAGAAATGAGTGGGGATTTGAGTTTATTTTGTTTTGAAATACAAGAATCAAAAGTGAAAAATAAGGCGTTTTATCCTTCTCCAGATCAAATGAGGACGAGAGAAATTTGAAAAATGTGTTTAATGTTTGATTTTCAATTTTCTTCTTCGATTACGAAAAAATAAAATCACAGGAGACGGAAACAGAATAAGATTTACGGGAACACCGATGTGGGCGGGGCTACTTATAGATCTAATAAGAATGGGAAATACATTCAACTCTCTAATACACAAACCGATCAGCCACAACATTACAACCAGTCACTGACTAAAATACACAATGACAAAAAGAAATATACTGTTATCCGGTCTAAACAGTAAAAGACGGCATTTTTTTAAGCTACCCTCATGAAGTAAGTCTGGACCAACCATAACATCCCATTTTGGGACAGTCCACGTCAATCAAGTTAGAAAATCCCATTTTTCAAATTTCTCTCAAACCCATTTGGTCTGGAAAAAAGAAAAATGTCCCGATTTTCCATTTTGATTCTTGTATCTCAAAATGAAACATCAAATTACCACTCGTTTTTTGCTTTTCAATATTCGTTTGAAGAAAAAAATGAAATACCAAAACATAAACGGACCCCCCCTCAAGGAAAAAAAAAAAAATCACTTTTCTCTCTTTTAGAATCGACCCCTTTAGTTTTAACTATTGTGTTTTTTTTTAAGCTCAGATTTTTCAGCTCAATGAGACGAAGAAGCGACAGCTCTGCTCTAAAGCAGAAAGCTGCTGTCAGCGTGAAGCACAGCAGCACATTCTGTAGTTTCTGAGGTTATTATGGTCTGTCCTGCTCTTGAACAAGTTCAGCTATAAAGTCAGATTCATCATAAATAAGAATTCAAACGTGTGAAATCAGCTAAACATCATCAGTGTCGTAAACCGCTTCAGAAAAATACCTCCACATAAGATTAAAACAAACAAACCTACCCTGCTGACATCTTTAGACGACGTGTCATCTGTAAAAGAGAAAAGTAAAGTGTTAAAAGATAATCCAAAAGAGAGGAGGATTCTATTTTTAGGACCACATCTGATTTCCATAACAGGAGCTTGTGGTGCCTGGATCTTCTGGCACTGACCTTTCATTAATGACTCACGTGGTCGGGGTTGGGAAATACTCTTATCAGTGTATAATTACATGAATTAATGCTGGAAAGTTTAGACTGTTTGATGGTGACGCTGTTTGTCTTATAAGTTAGTTCCTCTGCAATCTTAGCGCTTCTTCCACTGAACCATTGAGCAAAATAATCCCCGACATGATTGAGAGCCTGTGAAACTATGTGACTCTAAAAATAGCCACGGCTGAAATAGAACATGCACGGACAATGGATCTTTTCTACGTTGAAAATTGACCGCGCGTCCCCATCAGATTAAATAAAGTTTTATTATTGGCTGGTGGGAAAATTCGGTTAAGTACAGATTAGTATAGAAAGTAAAAGAAAGAAATAATTTAGGTTCTGTCGAAGAACAGAAAAAAAGCATTGAAGCCGTTTTAACAGAAAAATAACACAGATGGACTTTCCTGGTCTACTATTTTCTAATTAATTCCGGTTTTGCTGCCTGAGATGTTTCCTCTGCTCGTAAAAGCAAAACTTGTTTGACTCACGTGAGGAGTGGTCCGAACCACTCCCAGACTTTCCACAGCTAGAACAGCCTCTGCAGAGTCATCAGCCACCACCACCAGTATCTACACTCCCAGGGGGGGCATCCCACGCTACCCTTTGATCTCCATGAAGAGTCTGAGCGTCGAAGACTTTCTAATAGACCAATTGTCACACATCAGCTGTAAATACATTTTTTAATGACTAAATCTCTCACCTCTTCTTCAATTTGTCACACATCACAACATCAGTCCATCACAGCTCCTGGTGGGTTTTCTTGTTTTTTCCTGTTTTTCTTGTTTTTAGAGTTCATTATTTCTTACTTTCCCGTTTATTTATTTCGGAGTTGCTATTAAAACCAAACTCTCTGCAGTCGACTAGATCTCAGTTGGAAAGGCCTTCTCATTCAGAGAAGCAGGTTCACGTGGAGCATTTCTTCTGATTATATTCGGAGTAAGGGGGCCATGTAAACCCACCTAATGTCTCAGTTTATGGCAGAATCCAAGGAATCACCATTAGAACACACATTCACCGACCCCCAAAGACTGACTATCACATTAAGTCAGTCTTGGTCTGACTTTTTAACCTCTCCAAATTTTAGGCAGAGTGAGCATCTGTTCGCCCTCAAAGATAGGTTACTCCCCTCGTTTACTTCCGTTCACCGGGAGAGGTGCGTCTTCTGGGTGACGCCGGTCCGGTGTGTGAGAAGCGAGAGGAGATGAGCTGACTTGTAATAATAATAACTTCTCTCTCTACAAGCGCCTTGTAGAGAGTTGATCCCGTTTGCAATGAGTAGCTAGAAAAACGTTGCGACACAATGCCAGGGGTTTGCAGGCTACCTGCGGACAGTACGCGACGCTCTACGCCACTAACCGGGTGATTGACGCGCCACTGTGAGCGTTTCACGTTTTTAAATATTTCTCATGAAAAACGATTCTGTCATGACTCATAATAGAAGTAACTTAAAAACATAAACAACAACTAGATTCTATGTCAGGTAAAAACAAAGATCTCGTGTCAGAATTATGCTGAGAGGATTACAGGAAGCTGAGGCGGGAAAAAAAAAAACAATTCAAACGCAAACGCCCGCCAGACTCCCTGCAGACGCCGTCAGACAAATCACACGCCACATTTTGGAAAATCGCATTCATAGTGGATTGCAGACAGGAGCACCCACAGATGAGCAGAATAAGCAAACATCCGGGGCTCCACTATGCTGCACCATCACCGGCAGACATCATTAATGCGTCCGCCGCTTTGATGAATGGAAACATCTGCGTCGCCGCCGTCGCAGCAGCAGGATTATGAGACGTGTTAATGCAACTTGACAAGTGCAAAAGTTTGTGGCCTGGAGTGCAAATTCCTGGAGTGGTATCAGGTCATCGCAGCGCCAGAAGACGTACGACTATTGTCTTTGGACGTCAACACTGAAGAATGTGATAGTGATGAGATCCTCGGCCCAATCATAACAGTTCCAGGACTTCCAGTCTGGGAGCGCTGCTCGGGCTGAAAACGATACCGGTCGCACAGCTCCGGTGGAGCGTCATGCATCAACGCCGCACCAGAACGCTTCCTGCTCGGAACTCTCGGGCTAACCTTTCATGCGATTGAGATCGGGCCGTCCAAAAATCTGGTCAGGAGATGAATTGCGGCCCGTTTCAGTGTTTGTTGTCTCAAACATTCCTCCAGCACGCAGAGCTATTTTAGGGTGAACCCCCGGTAGGGCATGGCATCAATTAGGAGGAAAGAGAGCTGGATGGGAAAAAAAGAAGAATTCAAACCACTTTAGGAAAAAACAACAACAAGCGTTTGATCGAGACCCGATGAGCCGGAGAAGAATCTGACATGAGCTCCTTTGAACAGAACACAAATTCAGGCAGGAGGTCGTGTCGGGTTTACAGAACACTCGTTATGGTAGGAAGTAGGAAAGCACCACTTTCACGTTACTTTGATCCATATCAGTGCCGGCAGTGGTTCCAACACAGGGCTGGAGTATGAGCAGGGGCGGACATCCTCGTTTTGGGGGAGGGGGGGCATGTCCAAGAGTGCCCCCCCAATAATTTGATTGTGACAGATAAAAATTATACTATATCATAAGGTTAATCATAAGTATTGAAAGCACTTAAGATTAACCGAAGCAAACAAAGGTCCAACAATTGTGAGTGTGTTTGTTCCTAAAAAGCGACTAGCGACTTCGATGATGCTAAAGTTTGAACAACAAAGAAAATAAAACAAACGTTTACTGTTGGCGTCGGCAGCAGAACTCGCTAACGAAGCCGTCAGCTCGCTAACGAAGCTTGCTAGAAGTTTTTTAGTTATCGCGCTCATACGAAGGACCTGCGGCGGCGGCGATGACTCGATAATATCTCCGACTTTCCAGGAATATAATTTTGGGATTATATCTTCATATTTGAATGACTTATGTAATAAAGTTAAGTTCTTTTTTCAGTTTCATTCATTAGCTGTTCTCATCCGTCCGTCCATCCGTCACCGCTTATCCTGTTCAGGGTTCACAGGGGGGTGGAGCCTAAAGGTGAACGGGTGACTCTCTCACAGACCTTTTGGAACAAACAGAAGAAAGGGATGCATCCGTATGACATCACAGGACTAACCCTGCCCTGAGTCTTGATGTGGATGAGGTTTATTCTGGTTCCAGCCCAGAGGAGAAGAAGAACTTTCACACCAACCATGAATATCAGCACGGATTAGAGGCACATGATGTTTCTACAGAAATGAAAGAGTGACTGTGTGAGGTGAGCAGCAGAGGCTGGTTTAGCCGGCTTAAAAACTTCCAAACATCAGGCTGGAGCAGAGGTTCCGGCTTTGACCTCTAGGGGCCGCACTCCACTCAGGAGACGCCTCCACTGACCCGTCAATCATCAAGCAGAGGTCAGACGGCGTGTTCGTTTTGGTTCATGAGCTTTCCTTTCATCTATTCAACATTCTATCATCCTTTTTCTATCGTCAAGTTCTAGACTGAAAGTTTGGACTTCTTCTAGTCAAAGAGAACCGGGGGAGTTTAGTGGAGTCTTGGTCGGTGAAATGTGTCGACCGTTTTTTCTGATGTTTCAAATTCTATTTCAAAACATTGATTGTTATTTTACTCTTTATTATCTTCTCATTATCTGATGAGAAACAGTGTTGGAGTATTAAGAACGCAGCTTTGCAGAAAGTCTCCAGTCAGAGGAGGTTAAATTTAAGGGAAACATTCAGACACTGATCTCGGACCTGCATCTTTATGTTGAACCCGCCTCACACCGACCGGGTCAGTGGGCCCAGTTTCTAACAGAGTTTAAGTTTGACATTAGGCTGAGATCATGTCAGCTCCAAGACCTCAAATCATTCGCTTCACCAAACCAGAAGACAAACTCAGAGCGTCCAAACCGCCACAACAGAACCACAGGTTTAGGAACGATTCCTGCAGATTCCTCCATGAATGTCTGAGTTACTGCCAGCCTCTAAATCTACTGACAACTCCAACAAACTCTCTGAGCATCGCTCAGATACTCTGTAGCCGCTCGTGTCCTGCGCATTCCACTTCAGCGTCTCTGTTCAGCCCCCTGAACCCCCAGCTCCACACCCAAAGGGACATAGTGGAATCAAAGGAACTCTTCACTTTGGTATATCCTATCCTACATTTTTGCGATGTTACGTGTTATGTAGCATATAAAATAAAATAACATATTAAGCCGTTTGGAGTAGTGATGTCACACTGTGGCTATTAGTGCCTTTGTTCCTTTGATGTTCTTTTGGGGGCGAAGCTGGGGGCTAAGTGGGCTGAACAGAGACGCTGAAGGGGAAGGTAGATTTAGAGGCGGGTTATAACTCAGAAATGAAGGAGGAATCTGAACCTAGGCTACTTTAGCACTTCTGGTAGTCACTAATGTAATTGTAAAGAATATTCTTACCGTATTTTAGGACTAATTCATCAAAAATAACAACTTGAATTTTTATGCTGTTGAGAGGAGATCCTGCTGCTGCCGGCGGAAATACCGTCTCTGATCCCCTCCTCAGATAATGTTCAGCATATGTCTTTTATTACGGCTGATAAAGATGTAAATTAACTCACAAACATGTTTATTCTAACAGATTTAGTATCTGATATTTGTTTATATTTGTGATAACCTCCACGTCGTACGTGTGCGATGTTATTCCCGTTTCCTGCCATTACGCTTCCGCGCTCCAGTGGTTTGATAAGATCTCCAAAGTCAGCAGAGCCAATGAGCCGGAAGATCTTTGTTTATTAAAAACCCTGCAGCTCGGTTCACGGAGCTCCGTGTCCGTGGAAGGATCCATTCGGACTTTTCTTAAAAACATCTCTTAAATACATCCGTGCTAATGTGTGAAATACAAACAGTGGAGAGAAATGTCAGATTTCTGTGGAGATCTTCTGGACGTATTGATCCTCTGTGGTTGTAAAACTGCTCCATCAGCCCGACTCCTTCCCCTCGCAGCAGAACCCTCGGATAAACAGCGTCACATTACTTCCTGAGGTGTGAAGTATTATATGCAGTGTGATGAGGCCGTCAGGAAGGAGGAGATCTACCGCCGCTACGCCGACAGTTATTGATCATCTCATAAATACTGCACAGAAAAAGAGTGGAGCTTCCAAAGACTCGGGTCTCCGGCGGTCTGCTGGGAGAAAGGATTGGAAGATGGACCCAGAGCATGAAGGTGACATGGGGGTCTGGTATGAATGATTGTCGATGGGGGTTTTATGGATCCGTTTCCACAGAAAAACACAAAGCCGGGTCAGCTAACAGTGACTCAGCAGTTCTCATTCTGCTCCATTGAGACACGCAGCTCCACACTCATCCTCCTCTTCTTCATTTGGGAGGTGAGACTCATGACTGGTGGAGACGGACCTGGTGGTTGTTGTAAAGTTTGGACAATTAACCACTCTGGGAAAAAGTATTAACGGGTTGCCGGGTTACGGAGGGGCTGGAGCATATCCCAGCAGACCTTGGGCGAGAAGCAGGGAGCACCCTGGACCAATCAGTTTTTAAAAGCACCAGTTGACGTGGGGGGTGTGGACTTTGGACAGAAGGGGGGAACTCATGCAATGACATCGAGAACATGCAGCAAAGGAAACCCCAGATCCCCACGTGGATTTGAACCCGGAACCTTCTTGCTGCGAGTCAACAGTGCTAACCTCTCTGCTACAATATGCAACGGTCATGACCTCATCACGCATGACGTCCTGAGCTACGGCGGCGTCCTCGTAAAAACATTTCTACGACGCCCACATCCTGGTCCCGGTCTCTTGAGCAGATAACAGACACCTTCATTCAGCACTAATCCGATCTTTTGCACATGAACCAGGTGATGCACCTTGTTGTTTTCTCCGCTTGTTCTGAAGTATTAGGTGGTTTCGTTGAGCTGATGAGCAGTTTATGTTAAATATCAATACCTTACTTCCATTTATATCCCCATATTCAAGCTTTTCTTGAATATTTCTGAGTGTCTTCTGATGTAGAGAGACCACTGTGTGTGAAAAAAACACTTTTAGAACAGAAGCCGTATGTCAGCTATAACTTCTGTTGAATTATAGCCGTCACTGACCACTGGAATGCCCCGCAGGTGAGACAGTTCCTCTCCACGCGGCGGCAGAATGTGAGGTTTGGCGACACAAGCGCATCATTGTCTGACTGCAACTGTGGCCCGAACACATCCGACAAACAGAATCAGCTGCTCAACGGCTCGGCCCGATCCATCAATATTATTATTGTTTTCCTCAGGAGAGGGAGTTACTTCTTCTTAAGCACAGAACTGTTCTCATAAAACCTCGACCCGGTCTCACGAAATTACCATCTCTCACCATTTTCTCTGACATTGATTAATGGAAGAAAAGAGAAAATGAACGACCTTGGATCTAAGTGACTCTGGCCTGGTCAAAATTATTTGGTCTGGCAGTGAAGGCTGATGGCTAACTGTTCATTTAGAGGCGGTTCTGTAGAATAGACCCGCTCTCTGACGAAGGCCCGGCATCCGCCGCCGGAGATGTTTGTCATACATAAACGAAACTATGAAATGATAAGAAAGAAAAAGTTAGTTATTGTGACTCAGCAGATTACACACACACACACACACACACACACACACACACACACACGTTTAAAGTTATCAAACGTTGGCCATCACATGATGACTGAGAACAGGACTCGCTGTAGGGACTGCTGCCAGAAATAAGTGGTTCTCTCAGAGTCGGAGAAGATGACAGCTCCAGGCGCCTCTGCGCTCAAACACAACGTGAGAGCGATCTGATCTCTGGAAGCGTCGGCGCACAAACAGACACACGGGTGCATCTAAAACTCTCATTCCACTCCTCCATGAACATTTATCCTGTAGTGTGAGGCAGAAATGAGAGAACACTCGTCTTGTGAGTGGTTGCAGACACACTGAGGAAAGGTCTCGCAGCGGAGCCCGAGTGTCTGCTAGCAGCGGTCAAACACAGGAAGGGGATTAAGAGTGATATTATTACAGATTTGACGTAAAGATCCGTCCTGAGAGAGAAACGTGGTGGAATGGGGGAAAGGGAGGGGTCTAAGTTTACGTCCATCTGCCGCTCCTAACGCTCAATTCCAATTTTTTCTTTTCTTAGTTAGTTTGAACACTTTCACTGAGTGTATATATAGTTTTTATAGTGATGTGTATAGTTTATAACAATGTTTATGGTTTTTATACTGATCTGTGTAGTTTTTATACTGATCTTTATAGTTTTTATAGCGATGTTTGTTTTTATAGTGATGTTTACAGTGATGTTTATAGTGATGTGTATAGTTTTTATACTGATCTTTATAGTTTTTATAGCAATGTTTGCTTTTTATAGTGATGTTTATAGTTTTTATAGTGATCTGTATAGTTTTTATACAGTTCACAGTTTATACTGTTCACACTTACATGAAAAAGTGCCGTAGGAGCAGTGTGAATTACAGTTTTCTGTAAATATTGTGAAAAATCTGAATTTTATTCCCGAGGTTAAGACCAACTCTTTGAACCTCATGTGGGTCTTGGGCGATCAAGACAAATAAATATATTTAGGTAATTTTTCTACATATTGTTTTTATAATAGTCAACTTTATATGGAGCAAGAAATTGTATTTTTGGACACAAGTGTAAAGTAGTGGTTCATCATTACATGAGGACCATACAACTTCTGAAGGTGTGCAGCAGTGTGTGGTACCCCGACGTTTGCAGCAGATCCTTAAGTCCAGACCGGGTTCTGACTGGTTTGTCCAGCTCACGCTGTAAGACTTTCAACCCAAATCCTTGAATTTGGTCTGAACCGATGTTCAGCTCAGTGGTGGGTGTCAAAGCAACATCAACAGTCAATGCTAGGAGCAGAGGTTTCCCAGCAGAACCTGGAAGCAGAACCTTTCCCACAGTGTCACACAGTCCAAAACATCCACCTCAAGGTCAGAATGTTCACCTGCTGCCTTCTCTAACCCGCCCATCCACAGGTGCCACAGTCACGAGGTAATCGCTGTTCACTTGTCAACCAACGTGACAACAACTGCATGAATCTATAAATACATTTTTCAAAATAAAAGCCATTCCTCATAGGTCAACTAGGATAAATAGACCAAATCAAATCAAATCCAATAATAATAAGGTTCTCCGGCTGGACCGGCGTCACACTGTCCCTTTAATTCCGATCATCTCAGACGTCATTAAAATGAGACAGTTTAGTTTAAGTGTTACATTTGTCTTAGCATTAATATGGGCTCCATCCACAGGTATCAATCACATGGGTGCACCGGTACTCCAGCACCCATGGGTAACGGCAGACGGTACCAGAGGGACTCTCCATGGGGGGCATTCCTCTGCTGAAGCCAAACTGTCCGTTTCAATTAAATTAAATCTTAATCTTAAATCCAGCAAAACACGTGTGCCATAAAAAATGTCTGCCCTCAGGGTTCTGTTTACGTCAGTGAGAAAAAGTGGATCCTCTTCCTTCCCTGATTTCCTCCAGAACTCATTAGTTCCATTTCTGTAGTTATGTTCTACTCCTCTGTCAATATTCATGAAATGTAATCCCAGAACTTTATATGCATTTGATAAAATTGATAGAACGAAATCTGCAGTGAAAGGATTTTAATGGATCCGTTACTTGATCCAGATCCACATGGTTTCTTCTACGGGACTCGACCCAAAAGTCCAACTAGAGCCACGGCAGGTTCTTCATGTTTGACTGACGTCATGGTTTTCTGTAAAGTCTTATCATGAAACTAGAAAAAGGATTTCTATACCCATCTATCTAGCCATTAACAGATGGTTAGGTATGAAATTAGGACAATGATATATGATTTCATTGGGTGCCTATGCCCATCGGGCCCCACCCCTGGTTCCGCCCATGCTACCGCTGGTGCTTAATTCATCGTGCCTCCCCTCTCTCATTTGAAATTATATTGATAACTTTTTGTCCCACTTAGAGGTGAGATCCGTCTGGTAGTTTTTGTGTAATCCTGCTTGAACTGGTTTTCCTACTTTATTAAAAGAAATGCTGTTAAAAGAGAGAAACAGTTTTATGACCCATAGAGCTACAAAAAGAAAAAAAGAAACCGTCAGCAGGCACAATCATCCAAAAGAACATTCTTTAGAAGGCCCAGAAAACCGGAGATATCAATTTAATCGCCGAGAAAAAGCCCGACCTTTTGCACCGACGTGTTTTAGTTTCATGACTCATCAGATAAAAGCGAAGAAAAACAGGGAAACATAAAACCCGAAGTCTGTCACGCTCTGCTCTTCTCTGCCGAAGCCTCGTCTGCTCTGACCTGAACTACATGAATGAAATCAGTTATTCCTGGGAATAACTATGACACAACAACAATAATAACGATTGATGACCATGAGGAGCTGGATGTGGAACCCGTCAACACAAACGCAGACGCACAGGAAACGGCCTGAGATGCAGCCTCAGACCCGAGAAACCGGCGTCTCTGCGTGACAGCGAGCAGCGCCGCCGTCTGCAGACCTCATGCAGAAAGCAGCTCCAAAATGTGACAAATCCATCCTCCATCATTCCCCCGCGCCCCCCCTACCTCAACACCCTCCGATCCCCTCCCCTGGCCTCCTTTATCCGTCTGCGTGTCTCTGGAGGTCACCTCTGATGTCAGCAGCTGGACTGGGCAGAGCGCCAACCCCGCGAGCCCTCGATGGATGCGGTGGGTCTGAGAAACAGGCCGCTGTGTGTGGAGCGAGCGGCACGGACTCCACCGGGCCGCTAAAACACACGTAACGACCCGTATCGACCCGTAAACACGCGTATCGACCCGTAAACACGAGCATCGACCCGTAAACACGAGCATCGACCCGTAAACACGAGCATCGACCCGTAAACACGCGCATCGACCCGTAAACACGCGCATCGACCCGTAAACACGCGCATCGACCCGTAAACACGAGCATCGACCCGTAAACACGAGCATCGACCGTGGTCGTTCGTGGTCGACTGGTCGGGACACACGTGGGACTACGTGAGCTAAAACGCACAGATATTTAACCAGAACAAAGTTTTCCTGAAACTACACCTAAGCTGTCGTCCCCGAGAACACGGTGTATCCCCGTAAAAGCCCCCCAATCCCCAGCATTGTACAAGGAACTCCCCCTGTTTGAACCCTTCAAATTAAAAGGGGAAGTTATGTCCAAAACGGTGTTTTTCCTAAAGAAAGCTCCCGTGTGGGTAAAATGTGAACTTTTAGAGTAAGTTATTTTACACAAGAAGAACTTCTTGAGTCGATTCATACGCAACAAACTACGACAAAAACGGACCGACAATTAGGAGGTTATGGCTGAAAACAGATTTAGTCGTAAAAAGGCTTCCCGCGGTCGGTAAAATATAAATATAAACTATTTGAGGAGAAAATAATATAGATACATGACAGATCTCCTCCAGTCCATTCAAATGTTCTAAATTTGGACTTAATGGGACCAAAGGTTGAAAAACTACAGTCCGGATTCTATCGTACAAAAATCTCCCTCTAGTGTCAGAACTATAAAACGGAACTTTCCCAAAACGAATCCAGTTCTTCCTCTCACCGAGGTCCGTGTTGGTATGCAATTGGGCAATAATCCACAACATGGTTTTTGGGTTATTGCTGAAAAACTGTTTTTCATAAGAAAGCTCCCTCTAGTGAGGAAAATATGAACCACTAGAGTAAATCATGACACATATACAGGATAGAACTCCCCCTGCTGATTAAAATATGACCTATTAGAGTAAATACAACATTAATTAAACAAGATAGATCTACTTGGGTTGATTAACAGGAACCAAGTTTGGACTAAATGGGACCAACGGTTGAGAAATGATGTCTCAAAAACTTAAAGCTAAAGAGGTAAATGTTCCCCTGGTGTCAGAAATAAACAACCGAACGTAACCCAAATCACTCCAGTTCTTCCTCACACTGAGGTCTATGCGGGTGTAAAATTTGAAAGTGATCCAGGAAGTGGTTTTTGAATTATGGCGGGAACAACACGGATCAGCGGCGGCCGACTCTTGCGACTGAAACCACTGATGCCATCATGATGATGATGAGGATGCAGAGGGTGTGGTGTGTTTGTCTCCATGTTTGCCCAGGTGTGTTCTTGAGGGCGTACCTGATGACCTGCTGCTGGACTTTCTCTTCAGCCATCTGTCCAACGTTTCCGCGCTCACGCTCTCCAACACGAAGTCGTCCAGCATCTGCGGGTGCAGCGAGAGGTAGGCCTTCACTTTCTCATCTGTCAGGCCTGGAAAACGAGGAAGACAAGCATGAAACAGGCGGGAAGCGCCGCCAAGGCCGCACGTCACTCAAGAACACAGTCAGATAGACGCCGCTGAACTCTCTGTTCATGGAAGACCTCAAAGTTCTACCCCAAAGACAGAAAAAGAAAAAAAAAAGGCCCCTCCCCCAGAACATCAGAGATGTGTTCATGGACTTTTAGGAGATAGAAATGTTGAAGACTTTCTGGGCTATGACCCGGAAACAGTTCTACTCATAAAACGGAACACATAATAATAAAAATCCATATATAGCAAAAGGAACCAGTTTCAAGTGTCATGAAAAAAATGTTATTTATTAGTGTTTGAGTTACGCTGCAGAAATGAAACCAACCATAAAGAATATGTCCATGTCTAACTTGTAGGTAGAAACACTGATGGACATGAGAGTCAAGGTTTTATGAGTGTGGGACGCGGCCGGGGCGACGGCAGGGAACCACAAACACAAGAGAACATGAATGCATCATTTTCAGCCATTATTGTCTCACAACAATGTGAAAAAAGGAATAAACGGCTGGTCCGTTAGCTTAATGCTAACGTGTAATGGGAATTGCCATATTCATGCTAACTGAATTAGCATCGACCATAATGAAGGCATAAACAAGCATGTACAAAAAAAAGTATTTCTCTCTACAGATATTTGTCAGTTAAACATGAATAAAGTGTTTGTTAATGAGACGCTGCTCTGAATCTTTTTAAATGATACGTATAGGTGTTTGAAAAAAGAAATGTTAAAAACAAATGCATGGAAGCCCCCCTCCTCACTTTGTTTAAGGTGCGGAGAAAATGTTTGTACGCCACACGGTAAAGAGATTTATGATTAACCAAGTAAAGTTACAGAACAGAAGGAACGTAAGACAGAGAATGAAAATGTGATGAGGACTCCGATGAGGACGCGGAGCCGTCATGAGCCGAGAACAAACACCCAAGGGTCACTACCCCCCTCTGCACGCTGAGGTGAGAGCGGCAGCGTCTAGGTTCTTGCTGAAGATGATGGCCACGCCGGCTGACTTATGTTTACTGTAAGGCTGCTTCTCCAGGGACGCGAGCCTCCAACAGAGGCAGAAGGATGAAGGAGGACCTGATTGTACTTAATAGGCAATTAGGTTCTTGAGAACTCACTAAGTGCTGCTGTTTACTGTCTTTGGTGTCGGGGGGGGGGGGGGGGGGCCCTGCGTGGGGGGTTGTTTTTTTTTAAACCCCCCCCCACCGGCGGAGGCGTTTGTAATCACCGCGTTT
>VRLP01006578.1:0-17500 GCA_009660295.1 Lophius piscatorius
ATTGATGCTTTTATCTGCTTTTACTTTGTAGCACTTTGAGATTTGATCCAAATGTAAAGTGCGTTATAAATTAAATGTATTATTATTATTATTATTATTATTAATTATAAACCCTAAGATACGAAGATTCCAATCGGTTCTACTTACTACATACTTCTGACATATTAGTTGTTTTAGTTTTTAGTCCTTGTGTATTTTCTATTCCTCCTGAATGGAACACACCTAAAAGAAAAGTCCACACATCTGTTGCTGTTGGTTTAAAGAATAGTTTTGTTTTGTTTAAGGACAAACAAAGGGATCACAGCTACAAAAACAACAACAACAACAAGCGTAAGGACACATCAGAGGCATAACGACGACCGTTTAGAAGCCAGAGAAATTCAATTGTTCTTTCAGCGGAAGCATTAGCAGGGGTCTTGTTTTCGTCTCGCTGCTTATGTTACCGCTCAGAAAAAAGGCTATAGGCGCCGTCTTTATAAACAGAAAGACGATCCAATAAACACGCAGAAGGGGAAATGTCTTCCTGATGTAAATAAAAGCTCTAATAGTCATTAGCTCCGCCGCCGAGACACAAGATCAGGGTTAATATCCTGGTAACATGACGGATTCGCTGCTGGAAACGACGCCTGGGTCCTTCAACCGTTTATAGACCTCTTCAACCGATAACATGATTCACATCTATAACCTAGATCCCCTGAGGAGCAACTGGAACCGTGACAAAGTGTTCCGACCTGAGATCCAACGTATTCAAATCCAGCGTCATTTCTAACGGCGATACAATGCGATCAGAGGAAGGAAGTAACGGATTACTTCTACTTCGTTTCTTCCCACCACCGTACTTACCGTAAGCGGATTTGGGGTTGGAGGTGCAATAATGGCATTTTCTTGGCCAATCACTGATTTTTATAAAGTATGACCGACCGATTCCGATTTTGTCCGATTTCGATTTTTTCCTTTAAAGTTCAAAGTAAAGTTTAAAGTACGTTTCTTAAGTTTAAAGTAAATCATAATGAGTATTGTATTTTAATTGCACTTACAAGGCTGGTCGACATTGTGTATGTATTCTGACCTGTTGACATTAACACAACAGCTCTCTGCGTTCCCTAAACCAATTTTACGACATTTCAAAATGAAAATATTTATATTATATATTTTGTCCTTACTGGTGTTAGAAATAGTGAGTTTTGTGTTTTTCTGGTTTACTTCCGAGATGTTTGGAGCCGTAAGATACTCGTTATTGTACTGGAGCAGTATGATAACGAGCGTATTGTTAGGCTGAAAATACTCTTTTTCTTATGATTGTACAGTTTTGTATGTGCTGAGTCAGCAAATAATCAAATGGACGTCCAGAAGTTATTTCGTCTGTCTTATAAGTGTACGTTTTTTTTCTCCACACCTTTCAATCAGCATCATGCCGGTTCCGTCGGGGGTCACGTCTGTCCGTCAGCAGAGACGGTAACGTAGAGTCATCAGTCCGACGTACCGCTCAAACTCAAACTTTACTTATATAATAATAAATACCAGGTTGAAAAAAATCTAAATAGGTCGACCCAAAAGTGCCGGACGGATGCGGCTGACAGAAAACGATAGCATAAATTACGAGAATGAAAAACAAATCGGATAATCCGTTAAAATCAAGTGAGATAAAAGGATAAAAAGAAAAGAAAATAAGCTTTAAAAATAAACCTTTAAAAATGAGCAGATTAAATTCAGATGTCAAAGCCGGTGAAAAAAAAAAGGTGCGTTTTTAATAGAGGTTTAAAATTTCAAGGTTCTGTGACCTTCTGATGTGTGTGAGTAGATTGTTCCAGGGGTTCCAGAGAGCCCGGTCACCTCTGGTTCTGAACATGGGCCGGGAAGGGTCCAAGAGAGTCTGGTTGGTGGGACGCAGGTGAATGCAGTTGCAAGAGCTCGGTTAGATGAATCGGTTCTGACCCATTTAAGGCCTTAAAAACAGGCAGCGATATCTTAGAATCCGTACAAGAAGCCGGTGGAGGGAAACCGGTTCTGATGTAGACGGCAGAGGGACGACTGACCCGCACCAACATAAGCAGGTGTGATAATCTAGACCCGAGTCGATGAAGGCATTGATGATTCCCTCCAAAATCAGCAGCTGGGTTTAGGTCAGTCTGTCTGTTTACACGACCTTTGACCTTCTCTGACCCGGTGTTTACAAGCATCGATTCTGACACGCGGAGAAGATCCACGCTCCCGTTCATAAGGTGCCGATACTAATCAGATGAGCTGGGCGCCGACCGCCAACAAGCGCCCCGATGAAGAATACGACAACGAGGGCGTGGACAGGAAGTGACTTTTCATCCATTTAACCGTCCAACTATGTTAAAGTCTTTAAACGGTGTTTACATGAAACAGTTTTTACATGAAACAGTTTTTATGTAAAACCACCTGGTGTGAATCGAAGAGGTGAGCTAATAAGCCTCAGGGTTTTCCAGCATTCGTCCTGGTTGGAGAAGAAAGTCTGGTATTTACTTTTAGGAGCTGCATTCCGTTTGTGTTTGAAAAGAACTGTTGTCTGAATTACCGCCGGCCTACCGGGCGTGACCCTGAGAACAATAAAAAGTGAAGAGCAAGAAAACAAAAGGAATGAATGACACAAAGAAGCGTTATCACTTCTTCTTGCTGTGTTCTTAAATACGTTTGTGGGTTGAAGGTGAAACGTTTGGCCTCGTCTGAAGTCTTTTATGTCCCGGTAGGAAAACTATTAATATAGTCTCACTTCCATTCCATTGCATCAAAGGTGTCGTCTGTTGTTCACGCTGGGAATCGTGAGCTAATGCTTCCAGTAGCGACGCGACAAGAGTCCAAACAACCATGACTCATGTAGTCTAACACAACAACCCTGGACGAAGTCCCAGCTCGATGAAGGTCGCCGTAAACAACCCGTGTACGCGTTGATTGATTCACTTCTACGTTCTTTTTGTTGTGACTGATGTGGCACAAAACGTGCAAACGAGGTAATAATAATAACAATTGTGTTATGCACTATGCTAAGTAGGCTACACAAAGCAATGTAAGGAGTATAGACGAACTGAAGGATGATAAATACATTATGCATATATAATTATACATGTTACACACTGCTGGTAGGAATATTGACTTTTCTGTACTACAGGGTTTTTTTCGAGATTTTTTGTAGATTTTTTCGCGTTAGATCAATTTATCGTTAAGTGTTTTCGCCCTCAGTGACTCTGACGTACTTTTAACTTCTTAATAACGTTTAAGTTATTATAGCCCCGGAAAGTATAAAAGCCGACGCAGTTCCTTCATGTTAGCGCGATAACTCAAAAAAACATTTCATGGATCATTTTAAAATTCCACACCTTCATAGATCTTAGTGTGAGGAAGAACTGGGTTGATTTGGGGAAAGGATTTTCGTATATTTCCGACACTAGTTGGAGCTTTATCTCCAAAGGTTTTCGGCTATAATTTACGATATCTATCTTGTATTTGTTGTGTTCTACTATAAAAATGTCATTCTTACTCAATCGGGGAACTTCTACGGAAAAACACTGTTTTTTCAGACACAACTTCCGAACCTTTAATCCAATTGTGTCTGAGTTCGGTGAATAACGAATCGACACGAGGAGATCTGTCTGGTATATATCAGATTTTACCTTTATAGTTCAATCGAGGGGAATTCTTGTACAACGCAGGGGATTTGGGACTTTTCGGCGGGTTTACACTGGCAGGAAAACACTTTTTTTTTAAATATTAGAAAACATGAGGCAAAAGGGAAAATATAGTAGATAGTGACAATGAATACAAATATAATGATGTGATCTGACACAACAACAACAACAACAACAACAAACGGGGCCATATGCTAAGTGTATGGATTAAGTTGACCGCCACTAGCATGCTAACCGCTTACAGTGAGCAGATGTTGACATTGAAGCCGGGATGATTTAAGTGTAATGTGTGTAAAGTGTGTCAGTAAGTCTCCGTACATCCCTGCGTTTGTTTGTGGAAACTGGAGCAAACTAATACAGCAGAATGAAAACACGCCGCACATTCCGTCACGCGGGCTTAGCTTCTGTCTGGAACTACCGCTAACGACAGACGACGACGACCAATGAAACTCTTCATCATCCGGATTATTCAAGGTTCCGTAATCCATGGGTGACTTCACTTTTGCTATAGTGTAATGTTAATGGGGTAGGGGGGGGGGGGGGGGGGGGGGGGTGGGGGGGGGGTAAATCCACAGGAGGACAGCATCAAAGCCTGATTTATAATATTAATAATAATGATAATAATAACTTTATATATAAATGACATCTTCCAAAAACAAGGTGCTTCACAATAAAACCTAACAGATTAAAGCCATAGAACCAGGCTAAAAATACAGGAAGTAAAAACAAAGGATTAATATATTTAAAACTATAAAACATGAAAGAAGGGATGAAAACACAAAAATGTAAAAAACGCTAAAAATGAATTCAAAAAATAGTCAAAGGCCTCGCGGCTCCGGTAAAATAAGCGAAGAGCCTTTTCGATGAAAGTAGGTTTTTAAGGCGAGACTTGAACCGCGGCACTGACATATTTGGACTCAATGCCTCCGGCGGGTCGGACCAGAACGTTTGGGCCCTGATGGCAATGGCTCCGCCCCCTTTACTTTTCAGCCTGGACTGAGGAATGTGGGTTCATGAAGACATGAAGGACTGGCGTAGAGGTGGGGATACTTTTACATCATTACATTTAATATTAACGTTTATCCATTTCTCCGTTTCCTTTCATTAACTTTCTAATTCACAAAATCCCCCAGGATGCAGCAAAACGGAACCGGCGTCGGGAATCTGAGGCGGTACAAATGACAAATACAATTAATGAACGGTAAATCCATTCAAGCTACCCCAATGATATATAAGAAGAACCGCGATCAGTAGAATCCTGGGGGGTGCACGGACCCCCGGTATTGACGTGAAGGATGTGTAAAGGTCAGCGGCCACTGAAGTGAAAAAAGCTCTCGAGTAAATGCTTGTATTTAACTGCGGGGGTCGAGGTGAGGTCTGCGTTAAATGGAAATACGGACGATCCAGCTGAAGGTCGGACCAGGCGACCAGGAGAGGCGCCGACAGATGTGGGATTTGTGACGTGTCAAAGTTACGGCGCCGGTTCTAAAGTGAGGCCTCCGACCCAAAACGTTAATCCTGTAGTGAGCGGGGACGCTTCCGACGGAGAAAAGACGGAACAACAGGTCCATTCACAAAAAAAGCTCCCGTTAATCTCCCATTAAAGAACTTGTGGTCCGTTCTAATCAAACATCTGAGAGCAGATTTAAGGAGGAAGCCGTTGGCGTGGCTTTAATCATCTAAATGGAGGATTTTAAAAAGCGTTTAAGCCGCTCCGAGTTCTAAAAGGTCCGACTACCCTAACTACCACAGACCTGTGTTCTGAGAGGACAGTGTGAAAGGAAACGGATCATCTCTACCGACGCTCCACCCTCCTGTTCAGAGTTTCCATTCTGCTGTTTCCAACTGACCTCATCTTCATCAAAGTCATTGAAGTCTCTGTTCTGCAGGCGTCACACCGGAGCGAGACTTTCCTACGAAAGCAAGTTCCGTGTGATAGCTGAACGCTGTAAAACAATAACGAGTAGGGGCGTAACGTTTCATCGGTCCGGATCGGTCTACCGGTTTGTTGAACAACGGTCCAATCCAATCGATGGAAAGTCAAAATATCGATATATATCGTCTTTTTTTAAGATGCGCCTTTATTTTGAAAATACAGACTCCTCCCCTATCAGCACACAGACCAATGGGAGCAGTTTACTTTTTATCCTTTTTGTCAACTAAAATTAAAGAAGTGTTTGTTAATGAGACGCTGAGTTCTAACATTAGACAAATATACTGTTCAGAAGACCCATTAATTATGATGTTATAATAATAATAATAATCTAATACTATTTTTGTTTATGTTTTGTTCTGTAGGATGTAAAACATTCAGAGTTTAAAACTGAGACCAGCACCGATCAGAACCACGTAAAAACAACGTCATGAAACATAAATGTAGACGGTTATGTTCATAGTTTAAAGGTCATCAGGTCCTTTAAAATATCTTATCTTAACTGATAAGAAGAAAAAAACATTTGTGTCTAAACATGAACAATGTGTCATTATTACATTTCTGCCTAAAATTTTCCAAACGTGTCAGAATTACTTTGTAATATTTTCTTTATTAGGGTGGAATGCAACCAGTTTTGTTAAACGGGTCCATAATATGGTCTGAAATGGACCGCCGGCCCCTGAATCTGCTTTAGTCCAGTAAATCTGTTAGCAGAGGCTTTAATGTGCTGGAATAAAAATACCTAAAAACAAAAATACACCTGAACCCGGATTGGAGGATCAACTATCAGCATTCTAAGAGGGGCGATCCAGGACGGGCCTCTGAGGTTCTGAGACTCGCCATGCCGCATCTGCAGACTCTCAGCCAGAGTCCAGTCTGACCAAACCTTCCTCCTGCAGGAGCCCAGAGATACACAGAGGAGACCCCACAGCACCGAGCTCCAGCCCGCTCCTGCCAGCGCCTCCTCCAACCGCTCCACACTGGTGCACCGACCAGAAAACACCTTCCTTCACATTCCTGACTCACACCAGGGATTCGCCAGTATTTGGTCCAACAAATGAAGACGAGGCTTCCTTTATCTTATCTTATCTTATTTTATCTTCCTTGGTTGTTCTCAATTCATGGGCTGCAAAACGAATCACTAAAGCTTACAAGGAATTTGACCTGGTGTCTCGGTGCAAATCATGCGGTCACAAAAATGTAAGCAAAATAAATTTAAATCAAATTATAGAACATTAGAAAAATTAAAAAAATGAAATAAGACACATTTTAATTTAATTTAATTAAATTTTAAAAAAATTTGACCAAATACAATTTAGTATGATTTAATTTAATTAAATTTAATAAAATAAAATAAAATAAAATAAAATGAAATAAAAATAAATATAAATATAAATAAAATAAATAGAATTTTATTCAATTAAACAAAATAAAAATAAACAATTAGTGCTATTGTCAATCTGACCATTCAGATTCTTTGTGACATCACCATGACAGCAGGATCATGGACGCCCCCCCCCCACCTGGGACTGTGCACAGTCAGCCCCCTTCCTGCTCACAAATCTCCTTATCGAAATGTGAAACAGATTTAAGGACATCAGACCAGCATGCGACCGGGAACTAAAGGGGAGGTATTATCTCATGACATACGCCGTCACAGGATGTGCTTCTCGCCATTCAGGGGCCGACCTGAGCCACCAAACAAGGAGATTTGTATCAACGCATCATCCAGAGAGTAACTAATACAGGTTGATTCAGACGCGTGGAAACAGAACCGCAGCACGGGAGCAATCAGGACTATTCAGAATATTGACATATTTGACTGAACATTAGTGCTGTCACATAAACTTAAAAGCAATATTAATGACGGATGATCTTTGAGTGAGCATTGAGATTCAGAGTTCCGACACATCCCTCTAGGCCGGCTGGATACGGCAGCGGTTCAGTGTGCAAACAAACCTTAGACATGGGAGAAGAATCAGAAGCATGTTTTAGATCGCAACAGCATTTTTCCCCCAAATGCATGGTGGGAAATCAGGTGATGAATAATGCACAGCTCCATGATGATGAGCCTGATGTTAATGCAGCTGCTCTGAATTGATCTGGAGAGGAACAGGAAGTGAGAGATTGCAGGCTTTCAGGGAAATCCAAAATAGCCTCTCTCTTTACTTTGGCTACGCTGCGTCTGTCAGAACCAAGCTGCAAAACAAGACTGCCAAATTCACCTTCTCAAATTATCACCGAGGATTCATCCAACCCACAGCCTCACGGTGGTTCCAAAATAATCACGCAGTTATTAAATATCCGACAAAAGGAGAATTTGAGTCAGAACGTCTCCCAGCGAACATGAACCCACTATTAAGGCCCGATTATTACAACGAGGCAACAATTAGCTGCCGTAGTGTTTGAGTTATTTCACTGCGATACCAAGCACTAACTTTTAAACCCTTTGATGTCGTCACCAAGAACAAAAGATGTGGCTAAAATGTAATTTTTTGCATATATTATCTATTTGGGGCAATGTCTTAGAAAGTCTTAATTTAGCATAAAATGACAAATCATGCAGTTCCATACATGATTTGTCAAGTATTTTTTTCCACCAATCCAGGAAGTCCATGGCCGAAACATTCGCCACACAACTCCATGTTTACGTTCACGTCTCTGCCGACAACCAGCAACTTAATCCAGCCAGAAGAGGAGCAACCTTCAACGGGTCACAATCAACATCCTGATCAGAGTTTCAAATGTCTTTTTAGCCACATCTGCACATTTTCTGCAATAAGCAGGTCATTTAAGCAGAGTCCTGATATTCCTCGCCTGTCAGCGGAACGGAATCCGTCAGAAAATAAGTGATAATCTGAGAGAAATGAGTCTTTTGTGTGCATGTGAAAAAATTAAAGCAATAACAAAAGTTATACATCCCCAGACATGTAATCAACTCGCTAACGTCTACGGAACGTAATAACATTTGTCCCGAAACAAAACGCCGCTCACGCAGCAGCTAACGACGGTACAGGTGTCCAATTATAAACAGAATCCAATAAATGCAAACGCCGAGTGTTTCTCCAGAGGAGGAGGGAGCAAAACTGAATTAAGCATATAATGAACTTTGAGTGTGTGTTTTGCATGTAAACACACACACACACACACACACACACACACACACACAACCTCTCTGTAAGGCGTGTGACAGAGGCGGGCCGTGGGTTTTCCACCTGGGCGTTCAGCCCATCACTGCTGCTTCCCTCAAATACCTTCAGAGCGATTCTACAGATCCAGGCTGCCGTTCGACCAGTAACCAGCCTATTTAAAGAGACAGTAACGTTTATCTGGAGGAGTAAAGTGGTTAAAACCAGCTTCGACATCATCATACGGCCACCAAGAAAACAAAAATACCATCAAATGTACGTCAACAGCGTTTAACAGCCTTTCCACAGGAGTAAAATACGGACCATCAGGCGTACTGGCACCGCCACACCACAGAATCTGGACCTCATTCAAACAGTCCAACAGCGGTACGTTTCACTTCCATCATAAGTTCCTTTTCCACTGGCATGGAGGTCCTATTACTCTAATAAGTTTTACCCTGTTGAAAACTAGCGTCAGCAGGAGCAGTGGAAATGAATGAAGAGCCTTCGTCACACGTAACACTGACGAAGGACGACCTACCTTCAGAACACACCCCAGCCTACCCAGCACACCCTAGCATATCAAAGACCACGCCCTAAATGACAACTTCCAACAAAATCATCCAGGGTGTCCGGCTTTCAGTCTGAAGGTTTCTTATCTTCATCAGAGACTTTCACCCAGAGTCCAGTGGAGGAATCTGATTGGATGAAACAAAGCTGGCTTATATGAGCTCCCTGGAAGCAGCAGGAGAGAAGAAATAAAATGAAATCTACAAACTATTTAAATACATGTGGTCTCAATTCAAATGTTTATCAAACGATGAATGTTCCGACAACGTCTGGGCAAGCAGAGAAAGTGTTTCAGGCACCGACGGCCCGCCACTGGTCGTTTAATATGAGGAATGTGAGACCGAGGGATTTGTGATGGTAGAAAAAGATGAAGAACGTGGAGGAATCTCACAAGTCAAAGACCCTCAGGGGGCAGAAGGCAGTCTTCTGGTTGTGAGGCCAAGATACGGAAAACAAACAAACAAATAGATTTTTTTAGAAAATCAATTGAGTGAAAAAACAGATGAAACCAGAAAACAGGAGAATGAAAGTTCCGCTGTTCTGGAAAAATCTACCGGCTTCTGCCTCGTCAACTTGAAGAAAGGCACCAAGGTAGAACCGCTGCGGTGTCAGGGGAAAAGCAACATGGGTTGCTGGATCAGTTTGCGGTTTCCAAACCTCAAGTAATGAAAGGGGGCTTATGAGAATCTCAGCACCAAAGTCCTCGGGGCTTTTTCTGTCCCTGGAGCAAAACCATCTCACCGCAGAATCCTGACTTGGAAGGCCGGAGGACGGATTGAAACATTTCTTCAGACTTCCCTGACTGAAATGACTGAAATGAGGCCCGGTTCTGCTCTATTTGCTTATAGTTTCCACATCCCCGTAGTTGTGTGGGTTAGTAAACACACAAAAATTCACCACGGCCGAAATCTGGAGGGACTTTTACAGGAAGAGTTAACGGGCCTTAATAGTTTTATTCCCAGAGGAGCCTGGGATATTATGGAATCGCCATCGGCGATAATTTTAAAGCTTCAGAAGCCTTAGTGTGAGGAAGAACTGGATAGAACTTGGGAAAGGTCCAATGTCTATTACCGACACACGGGAGAGCTTTATGGAAAAAATGGTCCCTAATTTGTTGCATTTGAATCGACTTGAAGAGATCGATGTTGTTTACGTCATATTTATGTATATATATATATACACGTCATATTTATGTATATATATATATACGTCATATTTATGTATATATATATATACACGTCATATTTATGTATATATATATATACACGTCATATTTATGTATATATATATACACGTCATATTTATGTATATATATATATACACGTCATATTTATGTATATATATATACGTCATATTTATGTATATATATATACGTCATACTTATGTATATATATACGTCATATTTATGTATATATATACGTCATATTTATGTATATATATACGTCATATTTATGTATATATATACACGTCATATTTATGTATATATATACGTCATACTTTTGTATATATATACACACATCATATTTATGTATATATATATACGTCATACTTATGTATATATATACGTCATATTTATGTATATATATATACGTCATATTTATGTATATATATATACGTCATACTTATGTATATATATACGTCATATTTATGTATATATATACGTCATATTTATGTATATATATACGTCATATTTATGTATATATATACACGTCATATTTATGTATATATATACGTCATACTTTTGTATATATATACACACATCATATTTATGTGTATATATATACGTCATATTTTACACTACAAGCTCATATTTAGTCACTAGTGGGAGTTTTCGATGAAAACCACTGTGGACATGACTTCACATTTAATGTGAGGAGTTCAATCAGGAGGTTGGCTTGTACAACGCAGGAGACTGGGGACTTTACGGGGTATACCCTCGACCCTGTAGGTCTAGTTTCGACACTAGTGTTTTAACTTCATTCTAGTTTCCGTCTCACTGCAAAAACAAACATTCCAAAATAAACGTAATTGCCTTCCATTTGAAATTCAACGTATTTATACCGTATGATGTAAAGCGTAAATAAAACCAACAACAGCTGTTTACCATT
The DNA here is from genome assembly GCA_009660295.1 of Lophius piscatorius. Taxonomy (NCBI): domain Eukaryota; kingdom Metazoa; phylum Chordata; class Actinopteri; order Lophiiformes; family Lophiidae; genus Lophius; species Lophius piscatorius. The sequence goes on from VRLP01006578.1 coordinate 11,390, forward strand.
TTCCAGTAATTTTCCAGTCAAAGCGTAACTGACTGAGACACATTTCTGCCTGGTTTATTATGGGCTGTCCCTGAGGAGACGAGGGCAGGAACTAATGGGTCATTGGCTGTATGACTAATCTGCTACACAACAACTGGAGCTGCGGCGCCGCCAGATGCTTGTTATGTCTTGATGTGTACATTTTCATGACTACGTGGGACAACTTCTAGTATCTACTTTCAGTCTGGCCACCAGCATTCATAACGAACTTTGTCATTATGTCAGTATTATGTCAGCTAGGGGCTGAGATGAATGGTTTGGGGAAGGAAGTTGAGTTTTCAGTGTCACACAGAGGGATCTACTTCAGCTCAGATAAGTCGCCGTCATAAGTGGTGTCTAGATTCCCGAGGGGGGAAAATGTGTTTATACTGTATATTGTCACTTGCTAAGGTATTCGCTCTAATAGTATCACCAAACTATAAAGAGAACCCGGAGAAGACAAACCTCCTCGACGGCATAACAAAACCAGAGGTTCAGGAACGATTCCAGCAGATTCCTCCTGTGATGTCTGTCTGCTGCCAGCCTCTAAATCTACTGACAACTCCAACAAACTCTCTGAGTATCTCCCAGATACTCACCTTCCACTTCAGCATCTCTGTACAGCACACTGGGCGCCCAGCGCCAACCCCAAAAGGACATCAAGGGATTGGAAGGAACTCTTAAAACCGGGCCTCATAATCCACCCCCACAGAAACATCGAAGGGATCAAAGGATGAAAGGCAGCAATAGCTACATTGTGACATCACTCATTGAAGATCCTGTAAACGCCTGTGTTTGCTGACACTGAACAAAACATCAAAAGAACTTTGCCGCTCAGGTGTGCAGTTGTAAATAGCGAGCTGGGTTTCCAGGAGCTGAAGAGGTGAGATGTGTTATAACTTCAACGTGAAGACATTATCTTCTTCTCTGAGTTAGCTCCTAACTCCTACTAGCTGCTTTTCTTTGCTCTCGGCGACTACTCACTAAAAACGCCCCACTCCCATCGCTTCTATACCAATGACAGATTCACCTCTGTTACTACCTCCACTGCCGTCTCAGAGGCGTAGAAAAACAGATCCTAGGTGGTGTAAAGGAGCAGCACATCCACCCACATCTTCTGAATATGCCGTTTAAATGGGACGCATAAACAGAAAACCTAGCCGTGTGCAACTTTCTTTGCAGGACACAACATTCAAATGGAAAAAACATGGGGAGGGAAGCAGGTTCTATTTGAGCAAGTAAATGTCAGCTAGTTTCAGCGGCGGGTCTTGGAGTTTACATTTTACATTAGGCTGTCGATGGAGATGTAACTATGGCGGATGTGGACAAGGATATTATGAGCAGGCCTACTGTCCAAACACTTGAGAAGATAAGCTGAACAAAGCTTCTTCTCAGTGATGAGATCTGCTGGATTAAAGCATCTGTGGTTGATGGTATTTGTCTGACAATGTCCAAACACAAACAGCAAACCGGTCCAAACAGGGTCAACGAAGGTCCAACATTCATGGCTTCACTCGAGAGGCTGGATATCATCATCATCCTTCTCCTGGGAGGCTAAACGAGAAAGCTCATTAGCTTCAGGGAATTTGGAACTTGAGATCTGCCAATGAATGTCCAATCCACCGAGGAATTCTGAAGTCCTCTTTCAGGAAGCTGTGAGCCGACACAAATTCTTTGACGGCATCGACATCCGGGATCCGTGTTAGTTTATGGATTCCACTCTGGCTACAGCAGCAGAATGACCTTTCCTCCTGGAATCACGACATCCGCAACACTTTGAGAAGCTTTTTTCTTGACGTCACCTTCAGGCAGAAACACAATAATACCCATAATCCTTTAAATGATACTCAACGAAAAGCAGAAGCCGGGAAGGTACTTCCGTTTACGAGACGGAATTTCGGGTCTATAAGCAACAATTAACCGTGTCGTATGTGAAAACAGAAATTGGAGTAACGTTAGTAGATTATCAACGGCAGCCAATTAAACTCTCTGTAAATAAAATGTCTGTTACAGTTTTTATGTTTCAGCTTCGATAGTACTATTTATGTTTTATTAGAAAAGTCACGTAATAGCGAAAATGCAGGGCGACAAAAATATAAACTAACCATCCCTTAACTTTGATGTCCAGCTCAACTGTTTGGTTGAGCACTTTTTTAATCACTATTTCTCATTCAAACTATTTCTCATTCAAACGTTTTTAGAAAATGACCCAATGGCCGTATTTATACACTAAAGATTGAGGGGCCGTGGGTGGAGCCCTGGGGGGCACCACAGGTCAAAAGGACCAAGTTTTGGCTATGTGGAAAGTCTTATTTGACAATAAAGGTTTTTTTTTTTCGTATATTAAAGTAAACGTCTTAAAATTGAAAAATCGTCCATTTTCCATGGAAGAAAATTTTTTTGAATGATATGAATAACTTTTCCACATTTGTGTTTCTCGGTGGGGACATCTAAGGGTGAAAGGTCATCACGGGCGTCTCTCACTGAGACACTTGACCTGAAACTATAACGTCGGCGTGAAAGTGACGGCTGAAATGATGAGGGGCGGCATTTTCAGCCACCTCCTCAGACGATGGTCAAACCAGAAACCCGAACCCTCGATAAATCTGTTCAGTGATGTGGGTACAACTCGGCCAGCTGGATTACAACGGTCATTTGAAGTAACCTGCTGCACACCGGCAGCCGGCCAGAGCCTGAAATTAGACTCCACAGGAAAGTAGCCAGTTGACAAAAGACAGATTATTCCCACAGCAGATACCATCAGGAAAGGTGGTAAGCCACAGGCTCGTCTGTTTCCACAACATTACCTCCCATCAGCATTAACATTTCATCACAAAGTCATGCTGGGAACACTTTAGAAAAATGTCCACATGTCGTTCTGAATAACCGACATTGTTGGTGATGTTTTACTTTTTGGGAAAATTACCTGTAACGGATAATCAAAATTTGAACATCCCAGCTGACAACACTTTCAAGCTTTGTCTCCGGTAAAGAGGTTGTGGTTTCACCCGAGTCCGTCTGTTGGTGGGTCAGTTGGTTTGTAGGATGACGCAATAACTTCAAGGTATTTCTTGGTTCCAGGAACTGAGCATGAGGTTTCAAGACTGGACGTGTTTCGTAAGGGAGGGTCATGTGTCAGTCAAACTCAACAGACGAGCAGGATTCAGATTCTGAGTTCTATTCTAACAATTAACTGTTTGGTTTAAGAAAGATAACGGTGCGGGAGAAAAAGATATATATATATATACCAAAAGAATGCATCCCAAAGTATTTTCCTTAATAACAGTTGAACATTAACACATTAAACTAGAAAAAGTACGTGGAGAACTCAAACCTCCTCCAAGGCCCAACAGAACCTTAGGTTAAAGAAAATGTCCTGGAGATTTCCTCCATCAAAGTCTGAGTTACTGCCAGCCTCTAAATCTACTGACAACTCCGACAAACTCTCTGAGTATCTCTCAGATACTCTGTAGCCGCTCGTCTCCTGTGCCTTACACTTCAGCGTCTCTGTTCGGCCCACTTAACCTCCAGCTCCGCCCCGAAAGGGTCATCAGAGGAACTCTTAAAACAACCTAAGTCCATAGCCAAAGAAACGGTTTATTTTATTTCATTTTAAATGCAATGAAACACGTAACGTCACCAGAGTTTAAACAAATGTAGGATGTGCTAAAATCTACTTCTGGGTAGAATTTCATGTAAATCAGTTTTTCTGTAATCCTGCACACAAACAAACAGACAAACGCCGTTAACAATCCGTTAGCGGAGGTCCTGCGCTCACGTACACGACAGAAAGTGTTGTTCAAGATAAGATTAGACATTAGACAATAAAACGTGACGTGGTGTTTGGCAACTAAACTCCATTCTTGCCTAAGGGACATTTTCTGGGCTGAAAACGAAATGTCACTCTTGTTACAGAAATGTCACTTCGGTTTATTACTCCAGTCATTTTCAAGGAGTCACCGAGAGGCTGGCTGTGTCTGCTGGAGGACCTTGCCCTCATTTTAAAGAAGCTTAACATTAATAATTGACGGCTAAAGAGATATTATAAAGTGGGGACCTTTCGCTCCCTGGATGGCGGCGGTTTAACCAATCACCTTCATCTTGATATGGCACACATTATTTATTCAACAGCTCCGGGGACACAAACGGGCTGGGAGGCGAAGGAGCGGTCAGTGGCGGGTTTGTGAGTGGTGCAATAAGCCCAATCTGCTGACCGAACCCGATGACTCCGCCGTCTGAAAAAGACGAAGATATCATCGCTTATCGTCCCACGTATCATATCCTGCATCGACACCGTGATGGCGGTGACGGCGGATGACAACGACGGCCATCTGTGAAAGCGGAGGAGCGGACTGGCAGACGATAATGTCCGGTTCAAAATCACTAATCAGTGTTCCTCTGATACCATCACTGGTACCGTCAGGCAGGAGGGTACCGGTGGTGATGAAGGAACATCTTGTGTTCTGAGTCTTAGTTGTCTTTCTTAGATATCTGACAGATCTGTTAGAACAGAGAAGATCCCAGCCCGCTCAGATCCTCATCCCAGAATCTTCCCACTCAGATCCAGCAGGACCGTTATATGCCGACAAGGTCAGGGCTAATGTACCGGGTCAGGCTATCTGGTCCTTCACACGGAACGGCGCCCACACCATTCGCCAGACAGAACAGAAGGGAAGGCGAAGGGAATATTTTCCCTTCCCTGACAGGTGGAAACTACGGCTTGACACAGATGGTCCACTACGGCGACCCGGAACGGAAAAAGTCAAAAGACAGAGAAGAAGAGGAGGAATTATTCTCAGGTGTCTCTAAGGTGTAACACGAATGAAAGCAGACAGACGGTCATCTCGCATTTCAGCCCTGGATCAGACGACCTTCTGCGTCCGTCCTCCAGCTCCCCGTCTCAGGTATGTGAACGAGGAGGAGGAAGGCTGATGGATGTTCTGCAGTGCATAAGTGGCCCAATGATGCATCCGGGCCGCAGTCCAGATCAGACCAGATATTAGATAGATTGTGATAAATGGAGGATGCAATGAGAGTGTGTGTCGTTAATTATAAAAATCATTTGTCAGGATCCAATGTTGGTCACACGGATGTTCTGGGTTCTCACACACGGTCCAGGTTCACAGTGAAGCCGCCGTCCTCCTGAAGAATCCTGAGACGCTGGTAGCCAGCAGAGAAACGTCCGTGTGGGTTTGAGTGACTAAACTGGAGGCGGTGCTGAGTTCAGGTGAGTGTACGGTGAAACGCTGTAGGCGGACTGTGAAAACATCCTACGCCCATCAGTTCTGACATTAAAACCACCTGCTTCATGTTGCACAGGTCCACTTTTACCATCCAAACGGCTCTCTGACGCAGTGTGAGTTCTGACACCATTGGATCAGAACCAGCATCATCAGCTATTTAGAGGCTAAGAAATAAATTCATATTAAGGCTATTTAGGCCTAAATGAATGAAAGACGTTCTGTAATCAGAAGGTCCAGCTCCCACACTGTCCGACTAGAACCATGCTAGCAGAACCCTGAACCAGATGCTGCATTCGCTCCTGTCTTATGTGCCACATGGCCGACTCTTTCTTGGAAGTGAGTTCTTAATCTCTACGATTAGATGAAGAAAGTCCTTTCCTGAAAATGTCGTCTGAATATCAGACCCTGAGGTAGAACTCCACACGTCCGACCCGGTCATCCATTTACCGTCTACCTGGGCACCGGCCTTCAAGAGTCAGACTTTGGCAAGCCCAAATATTTCCACATTAGAAGTCGGATATGTACAGTCGAGTCGTGGCGAAGCTCAAAAATGGCAGGGCGTCAGGAAATACGTCTTAAGAGATGTTGGGGGTTTGGTTCTGGTTCAGGCCACTAAGTCTGTTGTCCAGATTGTGTTTGCACCCATTCCTCCGATTCGTCCTCTCCTCAACTCTCCGTCTCCTCCACTCTCAAAAAGACTCTCTGCTTCTCTTTGGTTTTCAGCTCACATAGTTCAGAAAGGAAACAAGTCCATTAGTCTGATCGCCCAAAAACAATCTATCAAAAGGCCCGTTTAACAAACCAACGTTTGAACTGGTATGAAGTATTCCAATCTTCACCGGGATAATCA
>VRLP01006578.1:20000-27491 GCA_009660295.1 Lophius piscatorius
AGGAGAGCGCATTGTGACGTCACTCCTCCAAACGGCATATTATTCTATTTTAATTTCCTGCTGTTGGAAGAATTAAAGAGTCGCAATCATGACGATTTAAAACAAGAGACTTTTATTGCGTTAAATGTAATATTTAAACGTTCCGAGAATCCACAATTGCGTTCAGGAAGTCCAATATAATTTTGTTTCGCACACACGACCAAATTGTGTTCAATTAACGAAACCGAAACTTTATTTATACGTTTTGTTTTCACAATCAAATGTTTATTTTTTGAAAAAATTGCCAAGAAATTGAAGCGAAATACAAATGTGAAGTAAAACTGTATAAATAAATCAAGAATAAATGAAGAAAAACAGAAAGGTGTTTATTAAATCCATCATACTTGTACGATGTTTTATTTCTGCTGAGACGTTTTGGTGGCGGGAACTTTATCATTTTTCCACTTTTACCCAACAGACTTGAGTAAATGTGACGTTTTGTTTTTTTAGAGTGCAGTGCCAGTAATCTGGACCATTCCCACTAAAGATCCACTCAGTGTGCTGCTATGAAAGATCCATTAAGTCATAAATACTCGCTGCGCCCCACAGGAACCACCAGCTGAACAGAACCGATTCCTGAAGAATGTGACCGGTGTCAGAGAAAGCAGGACTTTGTTGATCCGGGCAGAAAACAAGAGGAGTGGGTTCGGGAGCCAGAAACAGATCTCGCTTGTTCGCCTGTCAAGACTGAGTCCCTCTTGTAGAACATTTCAGTTTGGGTAAAGTTCTGGAGCCTAAATGTGTTTTAGTTCCACATGAGAGTAAAGAATGTGAACGCAGGCAGAACCCTAAATACTAAAGTTTGACTTTCTCTCATGAACACAAACAATTATCGCCTGTTCTGTTCTTGACTAGGAATCATCGGATCCATAACTCCTCCCTCATGAGCCCGGTTCGGTTCGGGTCCCAGGAGGAAAGGGAGTGCTGGAGGCTCGGGGTCCCCCGTGTCGTGTCACTTTACCGGCAGGGAAGCCTTTAACGGAGGGGAAGATTGCAGACCGAGCAGGAAAAGTTGGCTCGGAGTTGAGTTACATCACCGAGAAGTTCTGCTCCGAGCAACAGGCTGCGGCGGCGGCGGCGGGTTCGTGGGAGGGAGAAAGTGAGAGGGAGAGGGGGGGGGCTTACCAGATGAAGTCGGTGCAATGGCTGCAGAAAGTCGGCTGCCTGAAGAACCTGGCGATGAATTTGTGGTTCTTGATTTCGTGGACGTTCTTTTGCCTCAGAGCACCTTTGCGAGCGAACCTGTTCGCCACGTCCTCGTTGGACGACTCGTTGGAGCTCACATCAGCCATGTCCTCCAGAGAGAGCGGCGCTGCGGTCGGTTCTGGTTCGGTCGGAGTGTTTTTCCACGGGAGCGCGGGGCGGTGGTCCTCACCGGAGACGCAGCGCTGAACTGAGGGCTTTCCCTGCCTGTAGCTACCACTGGGTTACCCCGCTGACAGCTCCGCGGCTGGCTTACTGGTCACTGTGACGTAGTACTGCATCCGGTGCCCGCCTTCAAAGTAAAAGTTTGTGTTTTTTCGCAACGTCCTGCCAAAAGGGAAAAATGGCAAAGATTAGAATACACAAATATATATATATATATATATAAATAAACAGATGGATGGATAAACTTTTAAATAAATATACAAAGGAATATAGACAAAATGAATAAATATAGGTTGAAACTCAGATGCGAGTTTGGGGAGGAATTTATATAAGACAAGATTTTATAAATCATAAGGGGAATTTAAGGCGTTAGAGCAGCATTCAAGAATGACAAGTAAACAAATACACAACGGACGCAATAGAAACCTGAGATAAAAGATAAGATAAACCTTTATTAGTCCCACAACAGCAAAAGAGAATGTTACAGAATAACATTATATACAATTAAATTAAATGTTGAAATGTGGACATGTTGAATAGTAAAATGTCTCATAGTGCAGGTGTGTGTGTGTGTGTGTGTGTGCGTGCGTGCGTGTGTGTGTGTGTGTGTGTGCGTGTGTGTGTGTAGGTGTGTGTGTGTGCGTGTGTGTGTAGGTGTGTGTGCGTGTGTGTGTGCGTGCGTGTGTGTGTGTGTGTGTGTGTTGCTAACAGTGCTGGTTGTGGAGTCTGACTGCTGCAGGAAGGAAAGATCGGTGATATCGCTCCTTCACACACTTGGGGTGAAGGAGTCTGTCACTGAAGGAGATCTCCAGTGCAGAGATGGTGTCCTGCATGGGGTGGGAGACGTTGTCCCGGAGAGATGACAGCTTGGCCATCATTCTCCTGTCTCCCACCTCCTGCACCGAGTCCAGAGGACATCCCAGGACCGAACTGGCCTTCCTGATCAGTTTGTCCAGTTTCCTCCTGTCGGCAGCTGAGATGCTGCTGCCCCAGCAGACCACTCCATAGAAGATGGCCGACGCCACCGCAGAGTCAAAGAAGGTCTTCAGGAGCGCCCCCTGCACTCCAAAAGACCTCAGTCTCCTCAGCAGATACAGTCGGCTCTGAGTCAGGACCGTTCCCTGTGGGACCCCCGTACTGCAGACAACCACGTCCGACACACAGTCCCGAGTTCTCACATACTGTGGACGGTTGGTTAGGTAGTCCAGGATCCAGGATGCGAGGTGCTCATCCACTCCGGTCAGTTCCAGTTTGTCCCTCAGAAACATGGGCTGGATGGTGTTGAAAGCACTGGAGAAATCAAAGAACCTGATCCTCACGGAGCTTCCAGGCTTCTCCAGGTGAGAGAGAGCGCTGAAGCAGGTAGATGATGGTGTCGTCCTTCCCGATGTTAGACTAGTAGAACTGAAGGGGGTCCATCGACAGGCTGACCAGCGGGCGGAGATGACCAAGGACCAATCGCTCCAGGGTCTTCATCAGGTGGGATGTTAATGCCACCGGCCTGTAGCTGTTGAAGTCCTTGGGGTGCGGCGTCTTGGGGACGGGTACCACACAGGAGGTTTTCCACAGGAGTGGTACTTTCCCCAGCTGTGTGCTCCACAATCTCACACAGCTGGTCCACGCAGGTCTTCAGGAGCCTGGAGCTGATGCCGTCCGGGCCCGTGGCCTTCCTCACCTTGATCTTCCTTAACTGGTTCCTCACCTAGAGTGTTGTGAGGGACAGACTGGTGCAGGGGGGCTGTGTGTTGGACTTCCACAGAGTCCTGTCCCCTGGACTCTGTGGAGGAGGTGGCTGAGAGGAGGACGTTAACCAAACTGACGTCCATCCTGGACAACACCTCTCACCTCCTACTGTGGAGCTCTGAGCTTCTCCTTCAGCGGCAGACTGCTGCACCCACAGTGTGAGACAGAACGAAGCTGCAGGTCCTTTGAGCCAGGCAGCAGTCAGACACCTCAACAAATCCCTGTGAGACTGTCTGAAACCCAGAACTCTGCAACCAACCATTCATCTACAGATGCATAGACAGATTGTACCTCTGGATGACCTTCTGCAGACCCTCTGGATGACCGTCTGCAGACCCTCTGGATGACCTCTGGATGACCTTCTGCAGACCCTCTGGATGACTGTCTGCAGACCCTCTGGATGACCTCTGGATGACCTTCTGCAGACCCTCTGGATGACCTCTGGATGACCTTCTGCAGACCCTCTGGATGACCTTGAATGTAGTATAAATGAATGTGAATCAATGTAGATACCGTATGAAAATATAAATAAATGTAGACATTAATTGAATTAAAAAAGATGAATGGGTGAATGTATATGGTGAATACTGAACCCCATGTTTCTCCCAATGGTTGTTCCACAGGTGAATGAATGATGGTGTGGATGGTTACCGCTGCAGAGGAGCAGGTGGCGCCTTACACAGCAGCCCCGGTCTTCACTGCGTGAATGTTTGTGCGTGGGTGAATGCTTGTGTTAATGGGTGAATGCTAGTGTGAATGGGTGAATGCTAGTGTGAATGGGTGAATGCTAGTGTGAATGGGTGAATGCTAGTGTGAATGGGTGGGGATAATTCAATAACTTCAACTATAACTATAACTATTTATATATATATATAATACATTTAATTAAATATATGCAGATGAATGCGTGTAGCGATAAATAGATAAACACGTGTAAAAATTAGACTTTTTGTTTATTGTTGATGAATGAAGTTTCATCATTTTGTTTAAAAGTCCTCACATGCTTTAATATGCAAATAAAATCTTACTTATGCAATAAAACTTTCTCAATAGTCATGGATAATAACTCAATATCAATAAGAAATATTGACTCAACCACATACATATATATATATATATATATACATATGTATATATATATATATATATATACATATGTATATGTATATATATATATATATATGTATATATATATATAATAGAGAGAGAGAGAGAGAGAGAGAGAGATTTCTGTGTGTATATATACACAAATAGAAATACAAATACACAAGTCAATGGAACAAATCGAACCACTGAGGGATAAAAAAGTTGGATTCTTCCGTTTAAACAATAAAGTATATCCGATCATTCAAAAGCTCCTAACTGAAGCCCCCAGAATGACCCCCAGGTAGAACCAACAGGTCTCCAGCTGAATGATGTAACATCCGGGAAGTAGTATTTACTGCAGGGGCTAAATAACGCTCTGGATATTTAAGCAGTAAATGAGAATAAAACATGAATTTTATCTTTAAATTCCGGAACCTTGATGTCCACAGCTGGTTCTGTTCAGCCTCTCATCTCCGTCAGTCACAAAGGGATCGTGGTGCAACTGTTGTTTCACAACACATCAAAGCGAGGACTTCAAACCATCCCACAGGAACCATCAAACCTTGATCCATATTCAGTGTACCGCCGATAACAGAATATTATTACGGCTCTGTGGAGCATCTGAGGCGCCAGCCGACCCGTTTCAGGCGTGACTCTGTTCAGAGGATTAGTTCAGGATGTTATTGTTCATATGATCACATTTTATATATTATTACCACGGTTTAAAGTATGTGTCGCCTCGTGGAAGGACAGTAAATGGATCTTTTATGTGTTTTTTAATCTTTTATAGCTGTGACAGGATCCACACCCAGAGTCTCTTCTGATGATTTTATTCTGAAACTCTACTTCCTGTCCAGGTCTTTCTACCTCTGTGTAGCTTGACAGCCGCTCCTTTCTGCTTCCTACTTCTCAGTCTGGCTGATGTTACAAACAGGGCCACTGTCAGAGGGAGAGGCCCGGGTCCCTCTGCAGGAATGTGGGATGAGGGCGCCGCCATGAGGAAAATGAGCGCATTACATATTTCTTAGGCGCTAGGAGAAATTGTCTTTAGCACTCCAAGTATAAAAGTCTTATACTTTCTTTCTTTACAGGAAATACACATGGATAGTAGAAGTACACAGATGTTGGTTGGGTCACTAGTGACAGGATGGACTTTACGTCTCACAGAACCCAGAACCTCTGTTCAAACGGTTTGTGTTCGACTGGGTTTTCTTAAATATTTGTTTTTAAGGACTTAAAAAGAGGTATGACAGCTTCGCTTCAAAAAAAAGCTTTAACTTTATATATATATATATATATATATATATATATATATATAATCTTTATCATAATCAGCTATTTTCTGGTGCTTTAGTTGTATTTAACTGTTACTACTATGTTATTACTATACTTGTCATAAATGTTATAATGATGGGATTACTTCACGTGTAATAAACTGTTATTACTGTATTATTACTAAAAAAAATTGTTATGCTTTTTTATGTCATTACATTTATATTATCACTGAAATGGGCTTTTAACTGCTTTAATAAACCCCTAATTAGCCTTTAATTGTTATCCTAGGAAACTGATTTTTGCTATAGTTGTATAAAATGTTATTACTGTGTTATTACTATAATTTTATTTAACTGATATTAATATGTTATAACATTTATATTAACACTGAAATGAGCTTTTAACTGTTTTAATAAACTCTTAATAAGCCTTTAATTGTTATCCTGGGAAACTGATTTTTGCTATAGTTGTATAAAATGTTATTACTGTGTTATTACATTTGTATTTCTGTCATTGAAATGAGTTGCTTTACGGATTTACCAATCATCCAGATTAGCTTTAGTAGCATGACAGAAATGTCCGTACTCACAATCCTCCGAGTGGACCAGACAAACTCAAGGCAGAGACAAAAACTAAAGATAACAATCCTGACCTTCAAAATGAAGTAAAAAGGAGCTCAGTGGACTGAACAGAGACGCTGAAGTGGAAGGCGCAGGACACGAGCGGCTACAGAGTATCTGAGAGATCCTCAGAGAGTTTGTGGGAGTTGTCGGTAGATTTAGAGGCTGGCAGTAACTCAGACATTAATGGAGGAATCTGCAGGAATCTTTCCTAAAGCTGAGGTTCTGTTGGGCCTCGGTGGAGGTTTGAGTTCTCTGAGTGTTTTTTCTGGTTTAGACCGCTTTCACCTTAACAACTGAAGAAGATGGGTGCTTGATTTAAAAAAACAAACAAAGTCTCCAACAGTCATTTCCCCTCCAATGGGTTTGAAAAGATGATTTTGACATGAATTGGAGGCTGAAACGTTCAGTGTGCCGGGTCAGCACACGCCTTATCGCAGGAAGGAGCACAAACCAGAACATTTACTTTCCTGGGGTCTATGTAGACATGATGGCAGACTTTCAACTTTGGTCCTCTGTTTGTTTTTACGTATGTCAGTAGCCCTGGTTCACTGACAGGTAGAACAGTGTCACCGTCGTCTTTTTCCTTTAGCTGTGTCAGAGACAAATATTTGTATATCGCATTGAGATGGATATTCCTGTTGGGTTCAAGCCCATTTAAAAAAACCACCATTTACAAGAGCGGTTGAGGAAGAACTTTTATCCGTCAGAAACATCGCGTACATCTCATTTAAACCCCGGAGCCTTCTCTTGACTCTACAAATAAGACAGATGAAAATCATGGTTATTCTTCAACTGTGGGTAAATAAAAAGTTCTGACCGTTGTCCTCGATCAATAGGCGCTGACTCCAGAATCTCATTGGATCAGACCATCGGTGGCCTGTTTGCCCAGCAGTCCATATGTTGGCACCCTGAACCCCCCAGCCGGATGCAGGGGACACGGAGAAGACCTCACTGCTGGGATGATGGATCCGACTTGGGCTCTGCTGGTCCTTATCCAGGTTGTTCTTTGCTCACCTGTTGCATCCATGAAAGGTAAAAAAAAAATGCATCTGATTAAAACCTTCTTTTTTTTTGTATTTGAGAAAACGAAGGAATTCATTCCACTTTCTGCTAATAAGCAAGAAATATTCTCTCGGTGTCTATCCTTGTAATAATAATAATAATAATACATTTAATTTATAATGCACTTTACATTTGGATCAAATCTCAAAGTGCTACAAAGTAAAAGCAGATAAAAGCATCAATAAAAAATATAATAATAACTATATAAAAGCCTGACCAAAAAGCAGCAATGTTAATTAAAGTTATAGGTTCTGCTAAAAAGGAAAGTTTTAAGTCCTTTTTTAAATGTGTCAGT
>VRLP01006579.1:0-27488 GCA_009660295.1 Lophius piscatorius
TGGTGGAGATGGGAAGCCAATGAAGGGAATGAAGAACAGGGGCGATGTGTTCGTGTTTACGAACTCTCATCAGGATCCTTGCAGCACTGTTTTGAACATACTGAAGTCTTTCAAGACTTTTATCAGGGATCCCGATGAGAAGTGCGTTACAGTAATCCAGGTTGGAGGAGACAAACGCGTGAACAAGCTTTTCAGAATGACTCGAGGTGAGTGAAGAATGATGTTTGGAAATATTTTTGAGATAGTGAAAGGAGATCTTGCAGATGTGTTTGATGTGGAATTGAGTTGAGGGTCGAGTTTAGGGTTTAGGCCGGTGGCAGTGAGTCCAGTGGTGTGATGTAGGCGGTGTAGGAGTATTCCATGGTCAACAGTGTCGAAGGCAGTAGACAAACCAAGGAGAATCAGGAGGGAAGGTGAACCAGCATCTGCTGCCATCGGTATGTCATTTGTGAATCTAAGAGAGTGGTTTCTGTCCTTTGGGCGGAGCGGAAACCAGACTGAAAGGTTTCAAAGAGGTTGTTGTATCTGAGGTGGTCCTGGAGATGGGCAGTAACTACTTTTCCCAGTACTTTGGAAAGGAATGGGAGTTTGGAAATGGGTCTGTAATTTGCAAAACTTCTGGCTCGAGAGTAGGTTTTTTCAGGAGTGGTCTGATTATGGCGGCTTTTAGGGCAGATGGAACAAAGCCGGCCTGGAGGGATTGGTTTATTACATTAGTGATCAGGGGAATGACTGAAGAGATGTTAGTTATCACTAGGGCTGTAGGAAAGGGTTCGAGGGCACACGTGGAGGGTTTCATCGTCCTGATAATAACCTCAACTTCCTGCTGTGAGATTTCTGGGAAGCACTTTAGAGGCTGGAAGATCTCAAACTGTGAGTAAGCAGACTGGATAGGTAGAGTGGAGGAACCAGAAAGGACAGAACGGATTGAATAAATTTTCGATTTGAAGAAAGTCATGAAATTATTACAGTGCTCTTCTGTAATTTCTGAAGATGATTGATAGTGGAAAACAGCTGCTTAGAATTACCAGGACTGGTTTTGATAATGTTTGAAAAGCTATTAACACAGTTAATACAGTGGATAGCTTTGTTGTAGCTTTGTTTAAAGCTATCCACAGTATTAACTCATCCAATTTGTTGTTGAGTCACTGGGCATAGGCAAGAAAGGTCATGGGATTACACGTTTGTAGGGTTGAAAAAAAGTTGGTTGAAGATTGGCGGTTGGTCCTGATGATGACATATTGGCGTAGGTATGGAGATGTCGAGGAAAGAGGGCAGTGGAGTACGTAACCAGATTGTTCAATACTATCTTTGAGAGAGAGAGAATGCCTGAGGAATGGAGGAATAGTATACTGGTGCCAATTTTCAAGAACAAGGGTGACGTGCAGAGGTGTAGCAACTATTAGGCTCGTTAGGCACACACTGAAGATCTGGGAAAGAGCAGTGGAAGTTAGCTAGCTACTACAGATGCAATGTTTGCTTTGAGAGTCTCTTAGCCCCTTCTCATTACTATGGTAATGGACAGGCTGACTGACAAGGTCAGTCTGGAGTCTCCATGGACAATGATGTTACCTGCTACCTGCTTTCACTGTTTTCCGTAGTGAAAGCAGGGAGCAGGTGGAAAGAAACCTGGAGATGTGGAATTATGAGCTGGAGAGAAGAGGATTGAAAGTCTGTCGCAGCAAGACAGAATACATGTCTGTGAATGAAATGGAAGCAGGTGGAAAGGTGAGGATGCAAGGACTAGCGGTCAAGCAGGGGCAGGAGTTTAAGAACTTGGAGTTAACTGCTCGGAGCAACAGGGGGTGTGGAAAAGAAGTGAAGAAGCGGGTGCAGGCAGCGTACAGTGGGTGAAGAAGACTGAGAAGACTCCCCGAAAAGTTGGGGATATTATTGAATAACCATCGCCGCTGCGTTCACGGCCTCAGATCCTTTATGTTAACAGAATAACGCAAAAACCATCTCATTGATCAATGTCAAATTTAGACCATTTTCATAGACCTTAGTGTCTGGAAGAACTGAATTGATTTTGGAGTATGTTAGTTGTATATATTCAACATTAGAGCTTAATCGCCAAAAGTTTTCACGCTATAAGTCCTAAACCGATGGTTAGATTTAGTCGAAATTTGGTTCATATGAATTGACCCAAGAAGATCTATCTTGTCTATATCATATTTTACTCACTAGGGGGAACTTTTTATTAAAAGAAAAAAGCTGTTTTTTTTAACATAATTTCACATTTATTTTGAAGAATTCAAACAGGGTATTGCTTTTTGGGCATAAACCCTTGTTGTCAGGACGAAAGCATAGACCTAGTTAAAAAATAATACAGTCTCTGATCTGCTATACTGTTTCTATGAGCCTGGTGCTTCAGCCAGAAAAAATATCCATGCTGCCATCTTAGTCCTGTAAAATTTAATCCCATTCACAAAAAGCTTATATACAATATAAATAAGAGTAAGAAATTAAGGCAATCAGTTTCAAAGTTCTTTCAGTCAGACCTCAATGTTCATGTTACTCATCACTCAGTCAGCGCTCCAATAAAACCAAAATAGGAGTTTAGTTACTGTCACCACAACCAGCCAGTCGTACACAAGATTAATGTCTCAGTCACTGGTTAGTCATCTGCTGCAGCAGAATCATTTTCATGCCTCATATTTTACCACCTAATGAGGGAGGAGAGCTATAAAAATATTGAGAGATGCCATTTAGTTCATGACAGGACATCTGATCTGTTCGTCCGGTGTTTCTCATTCTTCACAGGTTGAAGATCAAACTGTATATCACATTCAAATCTCATAGATGGACGTGAAACATTGAACTGACTTACAAATAACTTCAAGCCAGAATTACAATAATATATTCATGACAAACATGGTTATTAAATTTGATTTTGATGCAAATTCTGTATTCGTAAAAAAAATAGTTTATAACTAAAACCAGTTATCCTACTATTGAATTACTGGTTTGGGGAAGTTCATGACATTTTGGAATAAAAACCGCAGGGATTAGTGCATTTTTCCATCAATCTAGAAATATGAAACCCCGCATGATATGAATTTTTTCATGTCTCATATGAAAGTTTGCAATTTTATAGTGAAATAAAGATAAGCTCCTTCTGATTCAATGCTACAGACAGTGGGGACACACTAACAGCTGGGGGGTCACTGCAGGTGATGTAATTAATCTGATAATGTTGATTTTTTTTTTATGTCCTGGCTGGCCTGATCGATGGACTGCGATCCATTTGCATCACTATATCTATTGCAACCAAAGCGATGTGCAGCAGCCACCCTTCTCATCATCAGATAAACATCAGTGAATTTGATCACCTGTGAAGGACAGAGGACTTGGGAAACGGTAGATGTATTGTCCAGCAGCGACCACAAACCTGTCCCTCAGCAAAATGAGTGAGACTTTAAAGAGTAATGTGTCAGGTCCAGGGGCAACTGGCTTTTAAAGAGAATGGAACTTGTATCTCTGGTTAGACCCAAAATAACATCAGCCATATCAGCCATAATATTACAACCACTGATGGGTGAAGTTAAAGCAATATTGTTTATCTCGTTAATATGGCACCTGTCATTAAAGTGAGATAGATTGGGCAGGATTGAAGATAGCATCTTTTCCTTGAAGTTGATGTGTTAAAAGCAGGAAAAAGGGATAAGAATAAGGGTCTTTTTCTTAAACCCTAAACAGATCTTTTCAGTTTTTCCTCCAAATTAGTTTTGCAGTTCATTAAAGGTGAGCAATAACACAGTATTAAATAGTTTTTGATATTTTCCTCTGGTTGACTTGCAAGTTCAATGAGTTGGAAAATAATGTTTCTGGATGTTTCTTCTCATACGGAAAGATGAAAAACTGAGCACCCATGTTGAGCAGCAACCTGCTGACCATCACGTGAAGAACTTGTATAACTTGGAATGATATGTGTGTGTGAGTGTGTGTTGTAACTAGTCTGGGAAAGTTTCAGTAGTCGTACTCCAAACATCATGGACACAGATGAAGGATTAATAACAACATTTGATATGTGATAGTTAGTCGTTAGCTCGGTGGGTAGAGTGGTCGTCTCCAAATTGAAAGATAGGAAGGTAGCAGGTTCGAGTTCCACCACGGCCACCTACTAGGGTCCTTGAGGAAGACCCTGAAACCCCAGGTTCCCAGACGCTTCAAAGGGGTTCCCTGCTCCCTCAGCGATGGATCAAATGCAGAGAAATTATTTCACTATGTTATACTGTGTATGGCTGTACGTGATCAATAAAGGATTTCTTCTTCTTAAGAAAGTCTTTTCAGGGAGATTGTGATCAAGGGGTCCCTATTGAGAAGAAGCAAGGTATATCCCCCTTTTGAATCTGCATACAGGTAGTGATGGCTGGTGACTCTTATGATACTGGTGGATGATGAGGATACTGATTGATCTACAAGGGCAAGGCATGGATGACAACTTTTGCACATCTCCAACTGAACTATTGTAATTTATATAATAAATTCCATTGGATATCGGATACTTTCCTTTTCTTTATATTTGCAAGCACTTTATTATATTTTAACTTACATGTCTAGTTTCTTTTAGATTATCTGTATGCTGGAGTGGCTGCAACTACCAAATTTCCCCTTTTGGGGATTTATAAAGTTTTTCTATTCTCTTCTATTCTATGATTTAACAGGTGAGGCTATGACTGATCATATATGAAAGGTGAGGATATTGGAGTGGAAAGAGTATTGCCTGTGAGGCCGAATCTGCGAGGAGATAATCTTCCTGACGGAACTTTTGATAGAACTCCAGTAGTTATGAAAGTATTTTAATGCAAAAAAATGGTGACTTGTTGATGGCTGTAGATGAAAAGTCAGAAGACCCGCATAGTTATTAAAATTCACCTGGAAAGGGATGCTGGATGAGAAAACCATCCGCATTCTTTACACAAAAATCATGACGTCATTCTGCAACGCATGCCTGTCTTTCTGCCTTTGTTTATTGACATTGAACAAACCAATGCCATCATAACACTACCACAGGGACAGAAGGCAGCAGTAAAACAGTAAAACAGGCACAGCAGCCACTGTTCATTTTAGGAGCCTCAAGGCATGCTCTGAAGATAACAAACTAAGGAGACAAAAACAGTCATTTACTACTCTGAGAGTATGACATTCCTAGACCTAGCTTATTACCGAATTCAAAATTTCTGCTGATTTACTCTTTGATAATATGGATGATACAATATACTACTTTGTTGACTCACTTTTATACTGAAGCAGATTCTGTGCTGTTATTACGTCTGCTATCCCATCAGAGTAGGGACAAAATTTACTATTACTATTACTATTATTATTGTAATGTTGTAATGTTTGTGATAAAGTTGTGACAGCTCCATGCTGAATACACCGCGTATAAGGGGCTTTTGAGCTTAGGGGATCCAGGTCCAAAAGATGAAGCAAATGCATAAGTTCCTTGAACCTGGACTATTTTTATTGATGGCTGGCAAATAAATCTGATTGTATATGAGAAAAATACCCTGCTTTACATTTGATTAATTTAATCAGTAAACTGTTTCATTGTGAGTTTGTCTTGGTTTTTAATCTTAAGCCTTCTTGATGCTCATTTTATAAATGATGTTCCCGTTTGGAGTAAAGTCAACAATAAACAGGTTATGGTTATTATGCACTACAGATCCTGATTACCTGTGATTCTTTACATAACAAGACTTGGTATCCTCAGTCAGATCTAATCATGAGCCACTCCACCCTCTCTTACAAGCAGTCATTTTAACTCCAAAAACAAAAATGGAGATAATAATAATAATAATAATACATTTAATTTATAAGAACTCTCTAATGCCACCTACAGGCGTCCATCCAACAGTTATGAAACATGTGCATCTGAAACAAAGTAGTCTGAGGACAACATGTAGCTATTTAGATAGAACGTGTCTATATCTACTTATATGGTCCATTTTTAGAGACTGTATAGAATCTAAGCTTAAGGAGAATATTGAGGGGAAAGGGGTTAGTATCAAATAGCATAAAACACAACATTTTGAGGATGGATCAGGATTGATTAGTCTTTGAAAAAAAAATGATGACTTAAGTCACAGATGATTAACTCAGCTCAAAGATGAACTAAAATCTAAAGCTGCTGATATCTAAATCGCTCTTTGTGGTCGTCACAGTCCATCATTTCTATGAAGAAAAGCTATGATGTGAGACAGACTGAAAATCTTGATCAAAATAAAAACAAGAACATCTTAATATAAATAAACAATCATTTGTTGTTTTATTTGTTAAAAGACAAGGAAAACTCAGATACATGATTTAGTCACTGATGGAAACCTGACTGATATACAATTCGGTCAGGTATTTCGATTCTGAAGTACTCTCAAATATTCTTGATTTGTTACTCAGAGCAGAACCCCACATGCTTCTGTTTCTATTATTCTACCGCAGAGAACACCCACCCTCATATAAACCTTTTCCCATATACACAGTTAATCCTAGCTCAGTGTCAATAATGTCTGGGGGTATGTTATGTTGACTAAATGACCTCGGAGCTAAATTAATGAGGAGACAGAACTTGAGGAAGAAAATGCAGGAGGAGTGGTAGAAATTAGTACAAAAGTTTCATAAGCAGGTGATGTAGAGGAGCAAGTAGTTAAAAGAAAGAAACATGGTTTGGAATAAAAAGAGGCGAAAAATGAGAGGGTTCTTTGCTTTTCATAAGGAAGAGAAGAAGGTAATAAAGGAGAATAGACGGAGTTAGAAGAGGAGAGAGTACATGAGGAATTAAGGAGCATAACAATGGTTGATGAAGGGAGACATGAATGAGGAGCAAGAGGATGAAATAACATATTTGAACTTTCAGTAAAGAGAGTTTGTCAGTCACTCTCTTTGATTTAAACAATGTAAGTGGAATAAATCTCAGTTCAGAGACTCAGCTTCTTATTTTTCTATTCGACTTTTGGGCGACTGAAAGAAGTTGAGAACACATTTTCATGAGAGCTCAGAATGATCATGGAGAATTTCCTCCTGCTGTGTTCCAGGAAGCTCCCAGCCTCAGTGCTTAACTCAGCTAAATGCCTCGTTCCACTGTCTGCACTGAAAGATAGAAATTATGATGATAATCCCCCACCCCCCATCAAACTCATGGTTGTGCAACACAGTGTGATGCTTTAACATTGCTGCTCAGTGTGGAAGGCAAAGTATTTTTTTAAGATCCTTGCGAACCGGCTTACCGAGTTCCTCCTGAGGAGTTCCTATATAGACACCGCAGTGCAGAAGGGAGGGCTTCCAGGCGTGCCAGGTTGTATAGAGCATGCAGGGGTGGTTACTCAGTTTTTTTGTGAAGCAAAGGAAAACCAAGGGAACCTGTCAGTCCTTTTGCTTGACCTTGCCAATAATTAAGGCTCTATTCCGCATAAGCTGGTGACCACAACCTTGACAGCATATCATGTCCCAGAGAAGACTCAAGAACTCATTCGGGACCTCTGGGACAGTAACATCTGTATGGCATCGCCTGGAGAAAGGCATCATTACTGGTTGCACCATATCAGTGGTGTTGTTCGCCCTAGCGATGGACATGCTCTTCAAGACAGCAGAAGTGGAATGTAGGGGCACTCTGACCAGATCTGGCATTCGCCAACCTCCCATTCGAGCCTTCATGGACGATCTGACGGTCACATTAACATCAGTGACAGGATGCCCCAGGCTCCTTCGCGGACTGGAGAGGCTCATTACCTGGGCGACAATGGCCTTTAAGCCAGCCAAATGAAGGTCCTTGGTCCTGAGGAAGGGGAGAGTGTTTGACAAGTATCACTTCCACCTGGATGGAGTTCTGATCCCATCCGTGTCTAGAAGCCCCTGAAGAACCTTGGGAAGATGTTTGACAGAAGTCTGAGAAACAGGGCAGCGGCCCAGTCTACACAGTTGGAACTCAAAACATGGCTGTCAGCAGTGGAGAAATCAGGACTCCCAGGGAAGTTCAAAGCATGGATCTATCAACACGATATCCTGCCAAGACTCCTTTGGCCACTGCTGATATACGAAGTCACAATAACAACCGTGGAGGGCTTCGAGCCAAATATCAGCCAGTTCCTTCGCAGGTGGCTGGGTCTTCCAAAGAGCTTTAGCAGTATTGCATTGTATGGACACACCAACAAGCTTCAGCTTCCCTTCACCAGCCTCACAGAGGAGTTTAAAGTCACCACAGCCAGGAAGGTTTTACTTTACAAAGACTCATCTGACAAGAGTCTCTTCCGCAGGTATCATGGTGAAAACTGGTAGGAAGTGGAGAGCTCAGCAGGCAGTCGAGCAGGCAGAAGCAAGGCTGAGCCATGGCATCTCGCTTGGTTGCTGTGGCAGTAGGACGGGCAGAGCTTGGTACTCATACAAGACCTTGTTATGACAAAACTCGAGGGAGAGAGAGACGCCAGCTGATCCAGGAAGAGATCAGGGCAGAGGAGAAGGAGGAGCACCACAGTAGGACAAGTGACCTTGGTATGGAAGGCCTGTTGTGAGCCTATTGATGTGGGCTGCAGGGGATATCCAGGGCATTCCCTACACAGGGCACCCAGCATCCTTGGCATCAGAGGGTCGCAGGTAAGAAAATTCACCAGGGAAAATCACTGAAGCAGCAGAAAGAGCTTCAAGGTGGCTGTGTATCAAGAAGGGCAATCCATGGTGTAGCGTGTCGCTTGGACACAAGCCGAGGACTGATAATCCCCTGTTGGGTCACCCAGGTAAGGGTGTGTGATGATCAATGACTTCACCCTGGGTTCATCACTGATGTGTTCAGGTCGCACCATCTACATACAGATGGTGTTTTTCTAAACTAGTAGCAGTAGTAGAACTATACCAAATGGTGCCAGACTGCATTTAAAGTGATGGATGATGTGTAAGACCACAGTCATCCTGCTTATTCTACAGGCTGATAAACTTCCTAGTCTGAGGACAAAAAGCTGTTGTGAATCAAGTCACCTGACTATTGAACTTGCTGGAGTAATGAATAAATGTTTGATTTTTTCCCCCTAAACATTCAAAGAGCAACAGAACAGAAAGCCCCTTTCAATTTTAATTTTAAGCACATACAGCTCCACTCAAAAATTTAGACACAGCAGTGGCCGACTATTTTACATACTTACAATTTATTTTCATGTCCCATTGTATTTATGGCTAGGAGAAAGTGCATTTGCTCCATGAAAGGCAGGGCCTAAGTAGGGATTCAGACTGGTCTGATGGTCCATCCAAAGAATATTGAGTAAAATGTCTCAACAACACATACTAATTTCAATGAGAAAAAAGAAAGACACACATCTTTAGGGCCCCGAGAACTCTCAAGTGCGTGAAGATAGTACCAGGAAATGGGCCGTTACTTGAGTTGAGCTGTACAATAGAAGGGCAACAACCCCGCAGCAGGACTGAGATCTGCTCCTTTGCTCCAGGATTGAGAACCTCTGAGACATTACGCATCAGTGCATCCAACACATAAAGTAGCACCACAGACTGCAGAGAACACATTATGAGCTATTGTGATAAAATTCACATAAGTTGGATCAACCTCTGATTTCAGTAGTCACTTTGATTTTGTTTTTTTTTAAGAATCAAACCCTGACTAAATTAATGATTTTGATTTCCATTAACCATTCTTACATCATTTTGAACAATTTTCAGCAAGTAACCAATGTGCTTGTGGGCTGACTTTTTCATATTTTGAAGATCAATGCCGAGCCCGACTGCCATTAATTTAAAAAGCGAATCATGGGGCGCCTCATTGCAGGAAGTTCTGCTACCTGGTCTGACTAAGGAGTAGTGGAATTTCCTGCTACAGGTGTCATACTAGGCGATGGGAACGTTATACGTAATTAAACTAAAATACTAGAGCTCCCTGCAATTTTTTATTTATTTTAACCAATAAAATGTAGAGATCCACTGATTTCCATGTCTGACCTCCAAGGTTGCTGCTGAATGTGAAAATAAAGAGCTATGCCAGAGCTAGTTGAGAATGTTGAGCTTTATTAGTGCTAAGTTGAAGATAGAAATGACGATGACAAGACATGATTAGTCCATTTTCAGAGCAGAATTTAATATAAAACAACTGGAATTAGTAGAAGGAAGATCATATGTTGTTGGTATTCACGTCACTTCTGGCCGAGTTCGGAGAGCTGTGGAGAGGACAGCAGTGGGACAGCTGTTTAGACTGTTTACTCAAGTAAAAGTATTTACAGCAAACTGTATGAGGACTAAGAGTAGTTATTGTGCACTCTATTTATGTATCTTACTAAAAGTGGTAAAGGCTTCAGGAATAATTCATGATTCTAATTATGACAAATGTTCAAAACTAAAAATTGTTTGGATATAAATGGTTTTCACTGGTTAGGAGGGGTATTAGAAATTCTTAACTGTGAAGTTACTTGTGAGTGAATCTAGTGGAGGCAAGGTGCATGAGTTGTCTCTGACATATAGTGAAGTTGTGAAGTAAACATTTGCAGATCATGGAACTATGCAAGTGGTAATGTAAAAGTACCGTACTTGAGTAAAACAACATAACTTTATTTGTACCATTTTCACAAAACAGACTTACAAAAGCCGGACATGTTTTGTGTATCACCTGTTTGATGAATTGAGCAGCGTTGAAGAGTTCACTGCATCCATAAACAACTTTCTTCCCCTGTTTGAACTGAGAACACAAACAATATTTAGATGTTCTCTTCTTTTGACGTTGAACTGGTGAAGGAGATTAAAACTTTCCTGTATTTTGCAAAAAATTTGTCTGGAAGTTCTCTGAGCATCAGTTACATTACATCTGCTTCTATATACTTTTAAATAACTTTGGATATGCTGCATCTACTACATACAGTAGAGGCAGAAGTAGTTCTAGCAGCATAACTGTACCTTAGTGTAGTCCACCAGGTTTTGGTACTCGATGTAGTTTCCTCCTCCCACCACGAATACAATGGCCTAAAACAAAAAAAAATCAGTGACCTCATGATTGAAGAACAAAGAACTGAAAATTTTATACAAAATCCAAAGAATACATTTTCAAATCTTGACAGCCTTTTCCGTTTTAGGACGATAAAAGCCTTCAGAGGAACACAACTTAGAATATTGTTACTGAGGAGTAGTTTAAACATTTCCTGTTTCCAAGGTTGGGAGTCTTATTCCACGGATCAACAGGTGGCAGTAATATACCAGAGAGATTGTACTAACAAAGACAGGAGAGAAGGAGACTGATATATTCTAAATATAGATGTACGAATAGAACCTTTGACAAAAAGCATCTTTGCAGATGTTTCTGAGGAGGGAATTATAACAGCTGCTTGACCTCGCACTTCCTCTTCAGCCCGTTTGTCCGATAAATATCTGCGACTGAATTCCATCAATCAAACCCGAGTCCAGAAACTCACCTCCTGAAACGGGTTCTTGTTCCTGGGAATAGAGCTGCAGATGGAAGAATGGAAGAAGAGTAGAAACACTGAGGTTAGTTAATTTACCAAAGATGGCCATCGACTTCATATTAAAGTCACGTGCATGATGACGCACCTCTCACTGCCTCGTAGCATCTTTGGGTCAAAATATCGATAGTCGTCCGTTTCCTGGAAGATCGGATAGGAAAAACAACAGTTAAACACCCAAACAACAATTCATCACTTGTCCTCACTTTCATACACATCACATTTGCATTAGGTGTACCGCTCTTGTAAAAATTAATACCCACGCAATCGAGGCCATGGTAATTACCCCTAACAACTCACAGCTGCGAAAAAACAGACTCATTAAAGACATAAAAGCTGTTTTTATGTGTTTACAGCAGGACTTTAACACATCATAACGGTTTTATAGATTGTTTTCCATCTGGGTTGAAAGCATACAATAAAGTAAATACAATGTATTTAAAGTACAATTATAAATCATTATTAAATTAAAATGAGATTTAAATTTTTGACACATGTAGAACCGACCTTCTTGAGCTTCAACAACAGCAAATAAGAGTATATAATTTGCATAGCGATTATCTGACCAAAGAGTGAATCCTGCCCTTAGATTCAGGGTTAGGAGTTTTAAAGACAAGGTTTCCTCAACAGCTGCCCCAAAAGTCACCCGCCAAGTTTTCTTCACTATGTGGATGTTTGCACAAGCCCGTTTTTCAACTGTAACTGTGATAGATTCAGTTTCTTTGTCAGAGTTTGTTTTCACCTGTGTGCCTTGTTATGATCATTTAATTATTTGTATTTCAGATTTCGTCATGACCAGCTTAATAATTAGCTAATTAATGTGGAAACATCTTATGTCACAAACAAAGCTCATTTTTTCTTTATCTTTTCCATTTCCTTTTTTTTTTTTTTTTATTTTAAACTTGACATTTAATTATTTTGATCATAGACATGATTTATCACAAAGCTTGTTACTATGGATTTAAACACTCCTTTAACTAAAAACGCCCTTTTCAACCATTGAAATAAATTTCAGTCAAAACAGACTTCTTTTAGAGCTGTGATTGCGGCAGCTCTGTGTCACTATGGTCATGTTCATCTTTACAGATCAGGAAGTCCATCCTCCATCAGCCAGGTGTTGTATATCTACTTTATATGACATGAGGGGGTACATTGAGTCTTTAATGGGTCAAAATTGGGTAAATACATCGAACCCTTTCCCTGATGGAATGTGCTTAAGAATGACATAACATTATAACCATGCCACACACCTCATAAATCAAAAATAAAACAATTTATATGAGCATTTTTATCACTTGTCACTAAAGCCAATCTGTTTTGTCATGCTAATTCTAATTTGACATTTCTGAAAACTTGGCATGAACCAAACAACATGATCATCCATGAACATACCATAGCAGGTTTAATTATATAACTCAAATAATCTTTTTAGCTTTATATTTCCATATTAAATTAAACTTATATCAGTTATGAAACTAGATATGGTTCTTAGACTGGCTGTTATGAGGCTGTTATAATTCTGCCGAGGAGGGTAAGTGATCGGTTCCATTTGTTTTGCTGTTGGCCTGTATGATTGAAGGATGTAACAAAAAAAATATTTGATGGATTTTCATACAGCTTTGTGGGAGGATTGGGAATGCAGTGGATTTTGATAAAGGAGCAGATCCAGGATTTATTTTCAATACATAAACTACTTGATGGATTTTGGATGGACATTAAATGTAAAAAAACAGGAATTTCTTCCAGTTCCTTGAACATTGCAAAATAATGTTTTTTTTCTGGCCGTCATTAACATTTATTGAACCTAGAGGACAGCCATTTAACTATAAGAACCATGGATAGATTTGAACTTTATCAGGGGCAGATTGCAGTGGCATTGGGGAATGACATGGTGTTAACCTTTTGGGGAAGAATCTGTAATAAATAAAACAGGTATTCATTTTTTTGTTGGAAGTTCTAAAGTACTAGTAACTAGTAAAACTAAATATCAGAACTGACTGTTATGAAAAATTATCTCTAAATCAATTCAAGACCTGCCTTGACCCAACATCTTAGGATTTCTTCAAAACAGAAATAGAATCTGCTTAAATTAGCTTAGCTTAGCATAACGGCTGGAGGGGGGAACAGCTAGCTTGACTAGCCTAACCTCTGTTGCCACTCTTTAATAAAGTTAAGCTAACTGAATCCCGTGGCCGCATGGTGAACTATTCCTTGAGTATTTTGCCTTCAACACAACCCCACCTATACTCACAGAAAACACACTGAGGACAATCTGATAGAGAGAGAATGTGCTCTTCCATTTCTTTCATCTTCATCCCAGTCCTGTATTTCCCCCCTCCTCCCCATTTCCCCTCTTCAGATTCACAACAGGATCTTTGTTGCTCTTCTGTAACTCCAAACGCTGAGAAACCTGCATTTCTGGTGTGCATGTGTGTCTGGTAAAATGAAAATAGGAAGCCAGTAGCCGAATCTGAATATCACTCATTCATCATGATCATCGCTGTGCATGTAAAACGGTTAGCGTTCACATGTGGTCACGTGTGTGTGTATTAGTAATGTAATCCTTTCCTCACCCTTCCCACGGACAGGAGTTATTGTTTAAATTTGATTTCCTCAAGTACAGTGGTTTGTGTAGCTCATGTGTCTGAGCTGTCAGTCACATCTTAGTGACAAAAAAATAGCTTCAGCTTTAATCAGACTCAAAACGAAAAAAACATTTCTCTCATATTTGATTAAAAAGGGACTGAAGTTTAAAGTATAAAAGCCTGGCATATCTTCCCACTGTGCTTTTGAGCTCCACTGAAATACCACACTGCTGCACTGGTAGAAATATGCACCGTAGTTTACCATTACTCAATCCCACATATGCATTCCTGGTGTCATTAATACCCCCTAGAGAACTGCATGTGGATTAATCTGCCACTGAAAACAATCCCCAACAAACGTTCAATTCCCTGCTGCTTCTCTAATACAAATCTACTTTAATCAGCTGCTTTAGGAAATTACTGGCCCTACTTAAACGTGAATATATATATATATATATATATATGTGACTTATATATATATGGTTTACTCTACATTTCTTCAGGATGAACCAGAGGGCCTGGAGCCGAGAACTAAAGACAGAAAGTCAGGACGTATTGAAAGGACATATTGAACATTATATCTAGTGATGGTAAGGAAATGTAGAGCATGATGATTAACACAATTCATGGATCAGATTTTCAGTCAAGCGGCGGCAGTAGCACTAATGGGAATTTTGCATTCTTCACCACAAGCATAATTAAACCTAATGCCAAAAATAAACAAATTTGGTTCATAATTGACTTTGGCCAAATGTCACTGAAATCACTCACAGGGTTTGACTTAATTTCCATCAGGTTGTCCAGGATCCGAGTGACTGGAAGATTCTGAAAGAGAAGGAAAAACTTTTGATAACCGTTGGTATTTTATACTTGTATGAAGAGAGAAAAGTTAACAATCATATGGCTTCTAAACCTATTAATCTAAATATATTTTCTTTTATCACTTTTAAAGTAATTTTTTTCCTTTAGACAGCATTCATTTGCTTCTACAATGTTTCTACTACTGATTATCTTTATTGTTAAATAGCATCTCTAATTTCTTTAAATTTGAACACTCTGAGAAACCAGCGGTTTGTAGGAATCTTCGAGATGGCAACCAAAGAAAGATCGAAAGATCATCGCCTCGAGAGACTGGCCCAGAGGAGAAGATTAGTAAGGGGTAGCAACTCGTGTGACATTCGACAGAAAGGTACAGAAACGACAATTGAGCAAGTGTCTTACTATGGCAAGGAGTGATCCCTGCCTCACAGAGATTAAGTCTGGTGAGATGGAAAACTGGGAAGTAAGTTCATTATGCTCCTAGATGTTTCGCTTTGCCTGGACCTAAATAATAACACATGCATACCATCCCCAGTCCCATCAAAGAAAACACATACAAGCTAGAGAAGGAAAGAGATCAAATGTATTATTATTATTACTATTATTATTAAATCTCTAAATCTGCTGTTTAAAGTGACCAGCAATGAATAGATCAAAGCCATCAGAGGATAATATCTTGTTTGTCATGGTAATTGACCTTTGGTATCCGCCAGCAGCTACGGTATTCTAAACTGGGAGGAGGAGGAGAGGGTCAGTGATTTGACCACCATGATCGGTCATCTGGAGAGCGTTGGTGAATGAGGGTCCAAAAACTTACAGCTACAAACATTTTAAAATGATGCAACATAGCTTATCTGATGTATCGAAACATTTATCAGCATATTGACAACGACATTTCAGTCAGTCTGTCAACAACAGATTTTTAGCATTTTCACAATATTTTGCCCATCGAAAAACATTTTCAACAGTCAATGTCACAGTGAAAAACAAAAATTTATTTTGTCATTGCAGTTTCCTTGTCTGGTTAGTTTTACTTCTAAATGGTTTTCATGACGCAGAATAAAACCGTAACAATATTCAGAAATTTTATTTTGTTTGGATACTTGTGGATTTTTGAGATGTGAATGTGCAATAAATCTGTAAATATCCTCTTTGGCAACAGTTCCACCCAAAATGAGTCTGTAATGTTCTGGCCGCTCTGCAAAGCATCATGGTCTGTCTATACAGCTGGTCTCTGTTCAGCTAATGTATGAAGAAAACAGACACCACCTCCCTCTCTGTGTATGTGTGTGTGATGATTATAAATGACTTCATGTTGGGGCCAGTTTCACCATGAAACACCTCATCATTCTGCTTGTTGTCAACATCATCCCTGGTCTTCATGAACAAATGCTCTGCCACATTAGGTACGCTTGAAAACTTTCAACATGTTAAATGAAGAGTGCAGATGATGTGCTGTTATCCGACAGAAAATAAATGTTTGGAGGCGGTTTACTCATGAAGTGCCACCATGGTGGATGCCTATCAACAGAAAGAAAATATATGATGAAGGGAGGGAAAATTACTTTAAACTCCAACATGGTGGCATGTCACAAATTGGCTAACCAAAGAAAAGCATTAGTTATCATGATTCCAAGAGTTTGGTTTAGCAGTTTGATGGCTAAAGAGCAAAGACCAATAGAGAATGTTAGAAGAAGGGAATGGTGTGTGTGATAACTCCGGTTGGGAAAAATTATACAGCTGGAGGAAAATTATTCAATGAAACTTTCTTCTTAAAAATACTACTGAAGTCTCAATATTTGACAACATCCATAACAGCCTACCTTATAGTAGCACACATTTGCAAATCAGCATATAAAAAAATTGGCCCCAGTGTGCTCAAAACTATCTGGATAAGCCAAAGACGTTTCAAGTGCTTTTCGAACGATGTCACAAAACTATGGCTCGGTGATGGTCCGGGACTACTTGGCCTCCTCAGCTTCTGAAAACTTTCCGTGTGCAAATGGTAAGATGGATTCCATTGAGGATCAGGAAATCCAAGAAGAAATTTGTGAAGAAGCAGATGCTTTTGCATTATTGGACATACCAAAATGACAATGGTCCTAAGTAGTCCACCAAAGCGCGGAACATTTTGGAGTGGTGACAGGATCGTCTGACTTGGATCCGGCAGCAAATCTCTTGTAGGATTATATTTAAATATTAGACAGCTGGAGGCCTTTGCCCGTGGGGAAAAGGTAAAGTTTCCTCAGGTTGAATATTTTTGCGATGGTATGAGTCAGAGAAAGTTGTGTTATATTAGGGAAAAATACCAGTAAAGTCCGAGCCATTCGAGCCATTCTTGTTTGATTTGGTTACTGCAAAAAGCTGATATTTGGCAAAAAAAAAACTCATACAAAGTGGTGGTTGAATAATTTAGATTACATTTGTTATCTTTTTGTGTAACATGGAAATATGTGGACTATAAGTGACAACTGAGATTCATATTGAGGAAGTTACTTTCAATGCACTAGTATGATTTTTTGCCTTAATCTGATCCTTTATTTTTCAGGTATTTCAAGCCACATGCGTGATTATAGCATCAATGGATTCTAATAGCTTGATGCTTTCAAAACAAGGATGTCAACAACATAATACCTAATAGATGTGAATGAAAACTGGGTTAAGATCAATATGGATTCACTGCAGGTTCCTTTCATTTTCCACCAGCAGAGAAAGTGTTTGACTCACGTGCTGTTTGAGCACTAGGTTCTTCACTCCCTCCATGACGAACTGGGAGCCAGTATTCATCACTCGGGAAAACAGCCTGAAGAGGAGAAGGGGAGGGAGGAAACAAGAGGGACAAATAGAAGTGGGAGGATTTGGAGGGGGGGAATGAAGTGGTGAGGCAGAAAGGAGGAGGACAGGGTTAGACTGGTAGCATAATTTCAACCAAATGAATAAAATACTATTACCATTGAAGTTAATTCTGCCACTTCATCTCCAACTTTTGAATTTCTGTATTATAAAAATATTTTGATAACCTGTATTTGATGCACACTTGATTGTAAGAAAGTTTAAGATTCTGGTTTTTTGTGTATGTAAAAAAGTAAAGAAAGCAGTAGCTGCTGCTGAAGAGGAATGGCAAAATGTCGCATCATGCTCAAGACATCAAAGTGAGCAATTTGAACACTCTACAGTGTTATTCATCTTTGTGTTTATGGATGGATTGCAAATTTTAAGGGTGCAAACAAATAACTTATTGGTTAGTTACAGGGGCTTTCCTCATCTTATGCTATAATATTTACATTCTCCAATTATAGCTGGAGTCGGACATGTGATTAGTACCCATTGAATATGTTCATATGTATGTTTGTAATTAGGATAAGTCAAACACTTTGGAATGGATTTCAACAAATTTTTGTGGCAAGGTGGGCCCTGGTGAGGGGGGCACCTGATTGTATTTTGAGGTTTATACAGAGGGTGGTATTTTCATGGACACCATCTCCCATTTAATCAAAGTCAAAATCCTTCTGCTCACGTACAAATCCCTTAACGGTCAGGCACCAACGTATCTGAAGGAGCTCAAAGTTCAATATTGTCCAACCAGAACACTGCGCTCCCAGCATGCAGGGTTACTTTTAGTACCTAGAGTCTCCAGAAGTAGAATGGGAGCCTGAGCCTTCAGCTATAAGTCCCCCTCTCCCAAACTCAGTTTGGGGGGCAGAAACCCTCTCTACATTTAAAAGTAGGCTTAAAGACTATAGCTTTCATAAGCTAGCTCTTAGCTATGCTTCAATAGGTATAAACTATTAGGGTATGTCCCATGATACACTGAGCTTTTCTCTCTTCTTCGCTCACTGTCCTTCTTTATACATCCCACTCACTTTAATACATGTCTCTGGATTAATGCATGTTACTAACGTGACTTCTTCCCTGGAGTCTTTGTGCTTTGTCACCCTGCAAGGTCACATAGTTGGTGACTGCATCTACCGCTGTGGACCTGCTCAATGTCCACTGATTACAATATGACCATGATGATGATTACAATTGTTATTATTATTGTATAGTATTTTCCCATAGGATAAATGCTAAATGTTGTATTACTATTATTATCATTAACAACCTGGGATCCCTGCTGCCCCCGTGACCCGACCCTACAGAAGCAGAAGCAAGTGGATTTGCATAACTGATAACATTGCTTCAAAGATATTTTGAGCACGCACTTAAATGTCATATACATGAACTGTTTGTGGGGCACCGACTGAAAATAAACCCGGATGGCGGAAAGGGAGCAAGAAAGTGGATCGGGATTGGTTGTAGCAGAGAAGCACCGGACTGAGGTTCTATACGAGTACCCTTTAAGTCCCCGGGATTGTGGTGCTGTGAGAGTATGGATCCAGGACTTCCTGATTGGTTTGGTAGGACAATCAAGTTTCTCACAGTCGGCATTTTTTCGGTGACAGGCTACAGGAAAAAGTTGTCCTCATGTCAACCCAATAAGAAAAAATCCATTTTAATGAACTTCAACGATTCAAAGTCCTTCGGTGCACTATGAATTCCTATTTTCACTTGTTAAAAAAAGAATCCCGATAACTAAAGTTCCATACAGATTGAACGAGATAGGTACAGGTGACTGGAAGTTTATTTGCATAGTGGAGATAAGTGAAATCTGTAAACTTGTTGATTTCTTTTTTTCCAGCTGTAACTGTTATGTTTACAGAAAGAAAACAATTTCTGGAACTCATTGATGTTTATTCTGTGCTTATTTGATGTACTGTGTTGGTTGTTGTCTTTTGTTACGCAGATCTACCAAAATGCAACCTTTCACAGCCAGGTAAATTAGATATCCAAGAGTAATATGCAAGCGTCAACAATGCATTTTATATAAATTGTGAAGCATCATGAAAAACAAACACTTTTTTGGCTGATTTTAACAAGTGTTGACTTTACTCTTAACTGATATACTGAAAAGTATTTCCAATATTTAATGTACCCTCATTGACATTAGTGAGGTGAACCAAATTTCCAAAAACGACGGCCTGTACGAAGCTATGCATTTAAACAGCACTACAAATTGCAGTCTATGAAAATGACCATAAAGTTAGATGAACATCGTTATATTTAAATGAATTTACTAAGTTCTATGTGGGGTTGTTAATTGGGAATTGAAAAATCATTGTTTCACAGCACATAATGACAAATCATCAAATTATGTATTCAAACTTTAAAATATCATCTTATGTTGACTTACCCCATTGGCTTGACTCCACTGTTGCCGTAGTTGGCTGGGGTAGTGGCCATTTTGGTAAAAGCCCTGGAAAAGATGGAGGAAAGCAGGGATCACTGAACATGGCTAGCTTGTCTGTGAAAAAGCAACTGACAAATTATTCTTATTATCCAACATTACTGAAAGCACAAACATAAAAAACTGAAGCTTGGGTTTGATGTGGCAAAAACTTACTTCCACTGTTTGATATAGTTGAGAGGTGAAAGGTCACAGCCTGCATCCATCAGAGCTGTCTTATACTGCTCCAGGTCTGACTGAAACACACAAAACTTTCACATAAGCATGAGATAAACTAAAATAATTAAGCTCTGTTTTTATGGCGTACTTTGAACAGTTAGTCAACGAATTAAATCAAGACTCCCACCTCATGGGACCCTTACAGTCTGCAGCGCATCATAATCATTCATACTATTCTATCATGAGAAAAGAAATTACTTGATTTGAGACTAAAATTGTGATCTCAAACACAATGGTATTTAATAAATCTCAATGTATCTCATTCAGAGTGGAGGCAGTGAGTTTTTCAAACATGAGAAAACTCTTGGTTGGTTAAAATGCTCAGTTTCATTTTTATGCTCATTTATGATACTTTTATGGTAGAGGCAAGCCACACTATACAAATTTGATGATTCAAAATTAAAGCATAATTTATGATGAAAAATGTTTGGCACAATGGCATGCTAACATCTAATATTTATCAAAGCAGCATGTTAAATTAGGAACAGTAAGTAGGAAAAAATTGTGCATTAATGTTCCATGCTAATATAGCTTATGATGAGTGATGCCTGGCCTTTAAGATCATGGCCTTGTATCTCTGTTGGGGGCGATTATGGGAGTTGCTGAATGCTAAAATTAGCTTTAGCTTACCTAGGCTAAGCGTTATGCTAAATGTTATCTTTGCGATTAAGTAGGAAGTCTAATGAGTAGCTGGAGTGCTAACATCACGTAGCACAAGCATAGACAGGAGTGGTAGTCTCGTATCACTCTTTAAATCCTTCATTTCATCTTTTTCTTTCTACCACTATATTACGCCGTTGTTTGAAGACGGCTACTAATCTCTATCACTTGTAACTACGTGGCAGAGGTTTACACTGCAGTGTAGATACCTGGCCAAAGCCCGGCCAGTCTCATCTGTTACTTTTCTAATGGTGAATTCTCAAGTCGTAACCAAGCTTAAGCCATAAGTGACCTAAAGAAAAACGTGTCTTCAGTAAAGTTTAAACTACTGAAAACCATACACACACATATTGATTGATTGATTGATTGATACACGGAAACTGGATCGATATTGACTTAGTTCTGGATGTACAGTCAAATGAAGCAGTTCGTCAATGGTAAGAATCCAGTTTCAGTATATTTATAACTGCTGATGACAGTATGTAATATTTGTGTTAGACGGGTTGAAACACCAGCTATAAGTGCATTAAGCCAAAAACAGACCCTTTTACAGTCGTCCACTCTGCCGACATGAGTAATAATGAGTGGTAATCAACGTGAGAACAACTGTGTGAAAGCGTAAAAACCCAGACAACTTAAACACAAACGGCGCATGTTACTTTTTAATTTCTCAAGTACGTGAAAAAGTGCAATATGGTTTAAACTGATTAGTAAGATCATGTAGAGAATCGCGCTCTGCATTCTAAACAAAAAATCGTCAATTCTCATTTTATCAAGAATCACCAAGCCCTGGCATAAAATGTTGTAAACAAGTCGATGTTAGCAAGCTTGTATGATAAAGAAAGCACAAAGATAAGACTCATTTTGGATCGTGCACATATTTAATATGCTTTATTTGGTATTTGATTTTGTAATGTTATGGTTTGGCCGGACCTGTTCATGTCATGTGATCCTAACCAGTGAGGAAAAAAAGAGGATGACTGTGCTGCTTATAAATGGTAAATGGCAAATGGACTGTACTTATAGAGCCCTTTTCTAGTCTACTTGACTACTGAAAGCGCTTTTACAATGTGAGTCAGCATTCACCCATTCACACTAACATTCACACAGAGGCTGCCATGTAAGGCACCACATGCTCATCATGAGCAGTAACCATTCACGCAATCATTCACACACCAATGGAACAGCCATTGGGAGCAACTTGGGGTTCAGTATCTTGCTCAAGGACACTTCGACATGTGGACTGCAGTGGCCAGGGATTGAACCACTGACTTTCAGATAAGTGGACAACTGCTCTACCAACTGAGCCACTGTCACCCACATGACCATCTCACAAATGCACAAATATGCTTGAAAGTGGTCCACAGGCTTCTGCACTTGATAATCACATATTCAGACTGAAAACTGACAGTTTCACAAAAAAGTCTGGTCTACTGTAGTTTGTCATACACAAGACAATTAATAAAATAATGCAATGCAATTTGTAACAACTATGGAAAGTATATCATTCCATGTTTTGTTTTGTTTGTCTACTTAAGTAGTAGGTGTTACAATTTGATCATTGTAATATCTACTACTTGAAGCCAATTTTTTTTTTTTTTATCGTTAATTTGGAAAGGTAGTCCTGGAAAAATATCTAATAATTAGAAGTATACCTTATGGTACAGTATATTTAGAAACACCGGCATTTGACTACATTTCTTTAAATGGCTAAAAGTTGAAGTGAAAGTTCTGCATAAGCAGCCTTTTCAAAAGGTTTTGGCGCTAGTTTCAATGTTGTTTAAGAGTCCTCCCTGCCTGCCAAAGGAAAACATCTCAAAAAAATGTTACAGTTTGTGCCAAGCAGGATAAAAACACTCCACCCAATTCCCATTTCCTACCTATGGTTAGTGAGAGTGACGTAAATTGTACCATCTACACACAGTTACCTCTTCAATAAGCTTCTGACAGGCAACTCAGTGGGAGCCACAGAGGGATTATACAACCGCTGAGCCACGTGAGAGTGTGTCTATGAGAGTGTGTGTGGTTAGTTTTGTAGGACTGGAATTCCACCACATTAGTAGAAACCCCAGAGTGCTAAGAACACTCTGCAACCCATAGAAGAGGGGTTGAAAAAAAGAAAGTCTGAGCGCGGACAGATGTCAAAGAAGCAGGAAGTATAAGAGAGACAAAATGCAAAAGACAGGAGACCATGAGCTGATCATAGAGGGGATGACAGAGAGAGGGAAAAAAAGTTATGAGTGGGCGGTGAAGGAAGGTTATGTTGGAGCAATCCATCTATCAGGGGGATTAAAAAGAAAGTGAGGCCCATTTCTTGGTAGAGTGGAGATCTATCAGGGCATCGGTCAGCCTGGGAAACCAGGGACAAGCTTCCGCCCGGTTCTCAGGGATAAGTTCCCTGTTACCAGTTCTCATACTGGTATGAATATTGGAAAAACTTCAGAGTATTTAATTCAATAGTGGTTCCAAGAGTTCTCTCAAAACCAGAGATTTGAACCTTATGGTGGGGCAACAGTCAGAGGATAAAAAAAGTAATAAACCAAGCCACGATTTAATGACAAGGGTCCGTGTATGTTTTGGTATTTCATTTTTAGTTCAATAGTGAATATTGAAAAAAGAAAAACAAGTGGTTATTAGATTTTCATTTTGAGATACAAGAATTCAAATGATGAAAAGCCATAAAACACTGATCTATCATGCAGTAGGCGTGTCGGTAGCTGCGGTCAGTCTACAGATACACCAGAACATAAATCATCGTTTGGATAGGTCGGACCGCAGCAAAATCGATCGGTTATTATCAGTTTCTGATAAATTTATCAATTATACTTATTATTATACAACAATCAACCAAAACATTAGAACCAATTACTGGAGTTAATCTTTTGGCAGACCTGTGTGTACCAGCGGTTAGAAGCTCAATTTCAGGTCTGCCGACATAATTCATTTTAAGAATAAAGACCTTAGAAAGTGATGCAGACAACACCAGTAAGATGAGTTTAGAATCCACATCTAACTTTTCTAAGTTTTTAATTTTTCAATAGAAACCACCCAAAATATGTTGAGATAATTCAACCTGAAAGACTGACAAAGCCATATGTGTGCTATCCTGCTAGAAAAGCTCTAAAGGTCAGCTGATGCTGGCATTATCATTATAAAGGACGAGAGACTTTTTCTCTTCCTCCCCATAATTACTGTCCCTGACAGAAGACAAAATTGTTTTCATTGGAGACTTTTGACACCATTACTGATCGACAGCCATAACATTTACTTCCAGAATACAGTCTTGCTCTGTATTCTTTCACTCAAGTCGGATGATCACGGATTGAATAAATGGGATAAATTTTTAAAATTATTTTTACAGCTGAGCTCTCTGCTTATAGAAGCAGCTGGTGGCCAGGGCTTGGATATCACTGAATGACTGCCTTTGAATGTTCTGGGGAATTTTAGGGACAAGAAAAAGATCTGTTATCTGTACATTTCCAAATGTAAAGTCAGTGTAAAGATTGTCAAAATGTGTTAATAAAAAAAGAGTGACCTCTTGGAGCATTGGTTCTTTAACAGGAGACTGAAAATAAAATAATAACACACTCCCTGATATATCGTAAAGGATAAGTGTTATTCTTCAGTCAAACTTGACCTGATCCAGCTGTTTTCAGTGACTCTAATCAGGTCTATTTGGCTTGGCGTGGTTATACTACCGGCTCATGATGAAATCAGTCATGAGGTCGTGGAGAAAAAACAATACCTCTCATGAAGCCCATCGATAAAACCCATGGCTAGTGATCAGTAAAAAGTTGTTCTGAGGACACAAGTTGAAACCATCTGTTTAAAAAATTTCTCTCCACTACCAATCCAGTTGATGATGTAAGTGTCCTCTGCACAGTTTTAATACGAGTGTCAGAGCAGAAGCCTGGCTGGAATGATGGGAAAAAAACTGTGGAACTGTCATTTGACACTCCAAGTGAATTTACGTATGGCTGAATTTGGCAGTTGACACGAATCCCAAGAGAAATTTATGAAATCCCAAGAATAAATGGTTCAAAGTCCAAGGCACATGTGTATAAGAGTATATGTATAAGAGTTAGAATGCACATGATGCACTAGAAAGGTATAAGAAGAAAAGAGAGTTGCATACATTCCCTTGACCAAACCAATAAGAATACTTTCCTCCATCGACTTAAAAATTCAGGTCTGTACCTGGCACATTGCTTATTCAAACAGTTGCAAATTGCCTCGCTGAGGGGCAGGTATGTGGTACATAGCTGGTCAACCCTCTGCATGCAGCAACACCCAACCTTCTTTCCCTTGCATGTGAGCAAATTAACTGATATTCTTTTGAGAACTTACCATCCTTGTGTGAAAGTTTGTAATGGTAGCAATCTTCAGTCTGGGTGGATGACACATATATTTTTATTCCTATCAGTAGCTGATAGTATGGGTGGGTAAGACAAAGCATTCTTCTGTGTGGACTTTGCATATTATCCTTGTTTTTGCGTGGGTTTTCTCTGTAGGTTGGTTTACATAGACAGCCTAATTTCGATTAGATTTGGAAAAGACGTCTAATCAGAAAGAAAATGCTGCATGTAAACACCCCTTTCCGAATGGAAAGAACCTTTCCGAATAAGATTTCATTCCTTTGCAAGGAGGTAGTCTAAGTCCTTTCGGAAAGTCTTTCCGATTGCCAGTCGCTGCATGTAAACGCCGTTTCTGAAAGTTTTCTGTTTGAGTTGTATCTGTGCGTTCATTTCGTATTAAATAAGGGCTTCTCCAATATTTACACACAGAACAGAAGCAAAAATTAATTTGAATTTAATTTAAATTTTCACACATAATCTCATGGTTACAAATGTTATGTCTTTTCATACAAATCAAAAAGTTCACACAGAGTCCAGGTTCAGACAGTGAAATCATTTGTTGTTAAAGTAGCCATCCTCAGTATAGATCCTGAGGCACCTGTGGAGGTGGAGTGAAAAGTAATGCATCCACTTGCATGGATTCTGATGGTGAAAGGGAACATCAGCCATTTCAGGGGAAGTTAGTGAGTCACTGGAAAAATTAATGATATTGGCATGAATGATATTCCACCAACTGACCAGCTCAGAGGGAGCTCAGAGAGAAAAAGCTCTTTTTGTGTGTATAAGTCTTTGCTTTAAATTGTTGATGGTTGGTACCTTTTTTCCATTTTTGCCTTTGAAAGTATGCATGCTGTTAATATTTCTACATATTATATTAATTAATTTCTCAAAAAAAAATTATCTCATGAATACAAGGTCAAAACACTGGCAACTGTCATTTAATGATGACAGTTCTGTATGGTTCAGAGGAGGGCTGCTGCATTGATTTACTTCAGAGAAGAATAGGGAGTATTGTCCTGGTCTGTTGTCAATTTTTCTGTCTCCACAGATCAATACATTTCTTAGTGAATATGTTTTGTTCCGGGAAGTAAACACTGAACCACAGGAGGACCACAGAGAGTTCCCCCAAGAGTCAGAGAGTAATTCTTCATTGCATGTCTTATTTTGACAGAATCCAACCCCAGCTGTACAACAACTAACCCCACACCCTTATGTCATCTTTCATCATGGAATCATCGCCGCTCTCACACAACTTCTAATACATAGCAGAAAACACTCATCCCCATAGAAACCCTTTCTACTGCTATCCCTCACTTAAGTCATACTTGTCCTGCAGACTTATGAGTGTAGGGCTGAAATACTGCAGACAGACTGATTTAAAAAATGGATTGAAATTTTTCTAATTTAATGCAAGGAAAAAAAAAAAGAGTCACTTTAACAACATTGGCTCTTCGTGTCAGTTTGACGGCGATGACAGAGCCATCCACATAGCATAAACCAGCTACAGATCCTTATCAAGCTCAGGTAAAGTAAACCCTGCAGTGACTAAAGTGAACTCTGTTGTGTTGGGTTAGGATCCTGACATTGCTGGAAATGATTTACTGTTGTGACTAAACTTTCGGAGAACAATTGTGAAACTAAAGCCAAGAGGTGATGGTTTTGGTTAAACCAGTACAGGGGTAGATAAGGGATTCACACTGGTCAGTCAATCATGATAACAGAGCTATTAAAAGATGTGTGAAGGAAGTCTGCGTCCTTCACACATCTGCTACGTGTGAAGGAAGCAGACTATAAATATATATCTATATATATATTCATACATACATATATACGCACACACACATACATATATTTATATATAAATATATATATCTATATATATATATTTATATATAAATATATATATCTATATATATATATTCATACATACACACACACATACATATATTTATATATAAATATATATATCTATATATATATATTTATATATAAATATATATATCTATATATATATATATTCATACATACATACATACATACACATATATATATATATACATATATATATATACATATATATATATACATATATACATATATATATATACATATATACATATATATA